>JAIUZE010028110.1:0-17905 GCA_022085475.1 Heliosperma pusillum
TAACATTTCTTATTTATTTAGTCTCTCTCCTCACTCTTAACATTTCTAATTTAGATTATTTACATATTCACATATTGCATGATTTTATGATGTTATAAGCATATTTTCATATTCCATGATTTTATGATGTTATAAGCATATTTTGATTATGTTTTCTAAGACTTTTATGAAATTACAATATTCTAGCAATAACAAAGTCTAAGAAAATATAACAAATATAAAAATTAATAAAAAAAATTAAAAATACAAATTTTAAACTAACAATTTCCTGCAAAACAAAGTCCAAATAATACAATTAATAATTAAAATTACAATACTCTTGCAACTAAAAAAAATCTCTCAGACGGAACCATAATCGCTCATCATCAAGATTCGATGAAGACTCGGTAACCCAAAAAAAAAAACTAAGATTCCATATAAATGCATAAGTACTATTAACTACTATAAATCATACGGAGTAATAACCAATAACGAAAATCAGAAATAATGAGAATCAAAATGAAAGTAACAATCAAATTCATGAGATTTTGTTTTTAAAATCATATGTACTCGGTAGATCTACTTTACATGACAAAATATTTTTCGTTAAAATAAATAAACAACATAAACTACAACTTTTGAAAATCACTGCATTACGATGGAAAAGGAATTATTAGATTATTCTTTAAGGAAATCCAATAATTTATAATGACTAGATCTGAATATTTCCGATCTTATTTTGGAGAATTAACAACAAAAAAAGAACCACTTAAATTACGAATTGAAGTAAATGAAAAAAATTACCATAATATTCGTATAATATAGAGATGGAGCTAAAACACAAAAAATTATTCAAAAAGCACATACATCTAGATCAATCATGGGATCACAATAATTAATTGCTTATTCATCGGAACACAAAATTGATAAGAAAATCATGGATTAAAATTATTGAGTATTGAGGGTGATGAGTGATGCGAAGGGGGTGACTGGTGAGAAGGAGATGAGTTATGAGTGCAAAATTTCCATTCAATAGTGAGTAATAGTGAGAGTGAGGGAGGCGGAGGAGATGAGTAATTGTGGGTCACTGGGAGGCGGAGGAGATGAGTAACAGAGATCAGATGAGTAATTGTGGGTCACTGGGATGGGACGTAGGGTTTCATTTGGGTGGGATAATATGGAGTATAAATTTGTATTCCATTCAATTGGCCCATTACTTATAGTATGTTAAATACAAGTTCTAATTTAAGTTGTTTTAGAATCGTCTTTAAGTATTTTAAGACGGGTCTCATTTAAGTTTAAGAGGATCACAATTTCTCATTAAAGACAGGCACTATCCGTCATAAGCTGAAGACGGATAATGTCCCTCTCACAATATTCAAGTGGGGAGGGCAAGCGGATGGAAAATGGAGCACCCCATTTGCCCTCTCATTTGCATATTGTGAAAAGGGGTACTATCCGTTTTCAGCTTGTGACGGATATTGCCCGTCTTCAATAAACCGAGCTGTAAGAAGATAGTATTATAAGTAAGACAAAAGAAAAAAATTCTACCGACTAACAAAATAATTGTCCTATTTATTTTTAAGACGTATATATTCGTTTTAAGACAGACCAATTGTATATTAAAACACAATTAGGTTTGGTGTCCGACCCCGTCTGAGCCACCTCTATTTACCATTTATATTTATTTTATATGAAATGTTATTGCGTTTGATTTGTCTAACTCATACATTTATAATTTATCATTAAGTCCAAAAAAACATGGACTTAGACTTAATAAAACATTTGGTAATTTAGCGATTTTAACAATCAAACCTGCATCGACCCATTTTCGAATATTTGTAATTTAGTCTTTCATAATTTTCACATTTCATCGAGCTATTATATATTTATATATCTAATCCCGTGCAATTTCTGCACGGATTTAAAAGTAGTTGATAATAAAAAAAGGTCTTGATTTTCGCAGTACACATTTTACTCATTATAGTACACTATTGACAATTATACCCTTTTCATTTCTCATCTCATTCTCTCTCTAAATTATTCTCTCTAATTCCCACCCATAGTTATGTACTATGTTGATAAATAATGCATTTCATTACGGAAGTAGTTACACTTTTAAATAAAATTTTCATATCTATCATCTAAAATTAAATCTAATTACTCTACAAACTTGAATAATGGATTATAATTATCTAATTATCAAACCGATTTAGTTGTATAAAATCTATTAATTTGTCTTGTTAAAGTTATTAGGTTTATCCATTATTGAAATTGATAAAATGCTTTTGCTTAGTGTGTACATACATTGATACATGAGCACATCAGCACATTACATTCGAAGAAAGGATGCTTCGTATTTGCCTTCCTCACTGGTTTTAAAATTCATTTGCTTTGTCAATAAATCCACATGGCATATGACGAATTCATCTGTTTGTTATGTTATACTCCGTATGAACCTTCACATCCGTTTTCGTTTTGGCTGTGTATCTGGCCGGTTGGATTAGTGCTGCAATTTGGGTGTGGGATGGCGAGATTAGGTGGTGCGTTTGGAGTAACAAATGCATAAGGTAGAGGGGAGGTAGAGAAAATTGGGTTTAATGTGTTTTTTTGTGAAGGGTAACAAATGGAAAGATTGATGTAAAAAGTACTAAAATGAGTAAAAAACGTACTGCGAAAATAAACTCCGTAAAAAATAACAAAAGATTGAAAAAAAAATGTGATAATAAAGGGCGGGCCCAGTGCATAACTCGTGTGTCGGTCTTCCCAAATCCCCGGCAAAATCTGCACATGGAATCTCCAAAATCACAACACGGGATTGTGAAGCTACAGCAACAAAGTGATCGCTGTCTTCATATCAAAGCCCGAATCCGTATCGATTATATTGCGTTAATGTGGCCACCTCTGTCTCTGTCCCTGTCTCATTACTCAGATTATATCATCTTTCTAACATCACAAATTCTTATTTCAGACGGAGGTATCCGTCTTAAGCTTAAGACGGATACCATATTCTCTCACAAAATACCCATTAAGGGTGAGTGGAGATCACATGGGGGGAGCCAACTTTGTCCCCTCTACCCATTTCCTCTCACAAAATACCCGTTATAATATCCGACCCGTCTTAAGCAAGACTTACTGTTCTAACATAACACAATGCAATTATGTAACCTTGTATGATCACTATATGCTTTATTGCTTTTTATTCTATATTTTCATACGTCGGCCATCCCACTTCTTATCCCATTTAAGAGTTCAATTCGTCTTGCTTGTCACCGTCTCCATCTTGTGATCTCTCATTGCCTCTTCACTATCTATTTTTCACTTGTCTTCTCACTTACTCTATGTGAGAGGTCTTTTTAAAAATAATTGATGTTAAAAGATAATTTATTAATATATTTCATACGCCTTCGATACATTTAATAATTTAATAATCCTATTTAAAATATAATCCCTCCATCTACTTTTATTGTCCCTTTTTCTCTAAAATGCATCTCAGTTTTATTGTCTACTTTTTAAATTTAGTATGAAAAAAATTAGTAGACTACGACTATGTTAGAATACCTTTCAGGCTTTCAGGCACAAATTAGATCCTACAACCAGATGTATATGAGCATGGTACATTCAATACCAATTTAATCGAGCTTATATGCAATCTTTTCGGGCTTTTATAATTCTTTTAGTTACATTTTAATTTTTTAGATGTCAAAATTAAATTTAATTGAGCTTATATGTATTTTTTTTAGTATTATTATAATACTTTAAGTTTAAAATTTATATAAAGCTCGTAAAATATAAGCTCATAAAATATACATATAAGCTCAGCTTCTTTGATATAAAGCTCCGAATCTACTACCAGTTGTACACAACTGGTTGTATAATCTACTAATTGCCTTTCACGTATCTATTTTGACTGAAGCAGCTTTTTTTTTAAAGTGTTAGACAAGTAACTTATTTGCCCAAATAACATATGTCAAATGAAATGCTAGTTAGAGTAGCATTTAAGATTTCAGGTACATGATTCTAATTTATATATTTTTTTATCCCTTCATATATGATATATTAATACTCCCTATGTCCTAGTCAATAGTTATCTATTCCTTTTGGCACAAAAGATTAAGGAAAAATGGATGGGTGAACTTGGACCACACAAAATACCCAACTTACTAGCACATGCCAAGTATTCAAATATTGAAATAGATAACTATTGAGTAATACACTCATAAAAGAAAATAGATAACTAATGACCAGGACGGAGGGAGTAACTATTATATCATTTTACGTCATTTCACCAAAATAAGCTACATTTTCTGTTAATTTACCGAACATTTTTTTAAATATAAACGGTCACCTTTTAGCTCCTTATTTTCAGCTAACTAATCAAGTTCCAGTTAGCTTTTCAATTTTCAGGTACCTTTGTAAGTTTCAGATACTTTTTCAGTTTATTTTTCCAAACAAAACCTACCACTATTATTTATAACTTTTTAACTACCACTACTCTATCAAAATGATAATTCGTATTATCCCTTTTGTTCGTAATTAAAGGGTAGTATAGCAAATTTAACATATTTTCTTAAATTTTCTCAAAAAGAAAAATATGATAATAAAAGTGGGATGGAGGAAGTATCAGTTAATAATTTACATTTCAATTTTTAGTAAATTCTAAATGACATATATTTACATACTTGTCAACTAGATTTAATGCACGCGCATTGCACGACTTTTTAATAACGTCATTTTATCAAGCATAATTAGTTAATTGTCTGTTTTTTCCAAAATATAGAAAATCTAGTTCATTTTAGGAAAAAATAAAGCTAATATATCAAGATGCATAGTCTAACGATACTTAAACTGGGATTTAAACTTCAAATGTTTTGATTGGCACATTAGCTTATTGATTTGTACTAATAGAGACGTCGTGCAACGAATGCGCAGTATTTAAAAAGTTTTACCTTACAGTACACTATTTATAGTGTATTAATTTACATTTCATTATTTTTGAACATTTTTCATCATTGTTTTTGTATTTTAGAGAAAAAAAATCAAAAGAACAAAATTAATCAAGAAATTTAAGTAATGACATGAAATGTGTATTTTAATGAAAATATTGTCTCACACAAAATTAATGATATTGTTTTATTTTTTTTAATAGCATATATCTTAGCTAAAACTTATCTTATGAAAATCGAAATTATTATAATAAAAAATTTAGCCAAATCTTAAATTAAGGATTATATCAAAATAGGAAAGTAGATAACATATTATATCAAAAGATCGATGTGTTTTAGGCGGGAAAGTTTAGAATTTGTACTATTCTTGAAGTATATAGAGGATCAATTTTTTTTAATTGACCGGGCCCATTTAGATGTAAGCCTTTTGTGTCCAGGATGTGATTAAACTATAACACAATGTAATATAATTAAAACATTACCCTACCATTAAGACATTAGCCAACTTACCCATCTCATTCATTTCCATCTTTATGGATCATCATCACTCATCAGTCTCAGTCTCCCTTTTGTCTCTCCAATTAACTTTCGTGTTTTTAATTAAAAATTGACATTTTAATTGAATTTTTTATAAGACAATATGTTAATGAATTGATCAAAATCCGCCATATCTTACAATAATATTAAAAGGCATGTTGAGTGCCTAATTGTTAAGTATTTGCATTTTGTAGCTTCTCGTGATGCCACGTTACAATCATATGAAATTACCAAAATAACCCTTCAATATAAATTATAATTTATTAAATTTTCTTATAAATATGTCATATACTTTGTAACATAAAAGACAAAGAAAATCAAAGGATATCATCATTATTCTAAAATTAAATATGTATATTAAATATTTATTAAGTTAAAAATTCTAATAATGTGATGGGGCTTCTACAAATTCACATCCAATTAACTTTCGTGCTTTTAATTAAAAATCGACATTTTAATTGAATTTTGTATAAGACAATATGTATTTTCTTTTATAAATCCTAAGCTTGACTTTCATGAATAACACTACTTCAAAGTTTCACATTTTTATATATTTAAAATTTAAGAATAATAACTTTGTGGCTTATTAATATTCTTACAAAAAATGTCATTTATAGCCAACCACTACTTAGGTTCACAACTTAGAATTTCATATTAGTCTAACGATTTTCTTAAAGGCATCATCGAATTTATAAAATACTAAAAAAAAGGGTAATCGGAATTATATTTGTTTGTCAGGTGGTAACCATCATATGCTTACAGTTAATTTTTTTTCCCTTTATTCTCACTTAAATTTTCCTCTTCCCAATTTATTCTAAATTTGTAATTTACTTTTAACTCTTCATTTTTCTCTTAAATGTTTAATGAATGTAAAAAAAATGTCATATTATTAATTATAGAGCGTATTTAACCTATTGTCTATTTATTTGCTACTTTTATTACTCTATGAACTTTTTCTTTGTATGTAATACATAAGAAATGTTTTTTCTATAGATACGATTTATTCTTTGGTGGGTATTTACGTTTATATTGGTAATTTAAATCTAAATTCTTTATTTTGTTGTGTTTATTCAGGTTTCAGTGGCATGATTTGTTTTCAACGCTTTGCTTTTATGTTGTAAGTTACTACTTTTGTCACTCTTTTTCATATAATATCCTCCTAAGTGAGTGAATTCAGTGTGCTATCTATGCAAAAGTGAAATTATATTTAGCTTCTATTTAATTTTTTAGTAACTCCCACCATCATAAAAATCATATAAATTAACACTATTATTTGCATAACCCCTTAATGTTTCTATAATTAGTATATATTTTTATTTTATTATAAGTTTAGAGAAATTTATTCTTTCAAATCTTGGCTCTTGGGTAATAAATTTATGGAAAAAAAAAATTTGATGAATAATGTACAAGTATATCTATGTTTAAAAAAAAATACAAATATCAATTGTAAACTTATTTATTGATTTGTATATTGTTTACTTTTCATGTTGTATAAGTTATTCGAGAGATTCAAAAATATACCGTGTTTGTCTTTTTTTAGTGGCACGTAAAGGTGAGTTGTTTAATTTCCACTCTTTTTTTGTTTAATTAATTTATGTATCTATATATTTTGGCATAACATTGTTTTGGAAAGAAAATAGGTAATATGTTTAAGTTTTATTTTTGTAACACCCCATATTTTATAATAATGAATAATTTACTAAAGTCGTAAATTTTATAAATTCGCCATTTACTTTTATTAATTAAAATATTTAAAGTCGACAATTTATGATTTCGTGGCTTTAAATTAATGTTAAATAGAATTTAGTTTAGTTAGGTAGAAACCGTCGCATTTCAGTCCGTTATGATCCCAAAATCGGACTCTACTCGAAAATCGAAGTTGGAAACACCCACCTTGAATATTAAAGCCTATTACCTCCCACCTTCTCAAAACAAACCACCACAAATCTCTAAATCCCTTCTAAAATTTCAGCAACTTTCTCCTTCTTCCTCAAACACCAAACCACCATTAAAACTCTATCACTTTATAATCTTAAGACGGAATCTCATCCTCCTCTTCATTTTCATACCATAAAATATCCATTTCCTTCAACTTTCTATAAAACCCATTTTCTAGATCTAAACTTAAGACGGACATAACTTCTTCGTTTCTTAACCAAATTCAATTCTGTTTAATGTTTCGGAATCCTCTCACCGTCCTTTTTATTTCTAGCCATAAAAGATCGAAAATTTTAACTTTATTTTTAGACCGTCTTTCACCATATTTCGGTTTTGGTTCTTGTCACTTTATTTATCATGAAAAGATGTATTTTGAAGATTTTGGGTCAAGGAGTTCATGTGGGTTAATGATTAGCTTGGGAATCGAGGATTTGAATTGCTAATCCAGGTAAAGGTGATGGGTTACTCGGTATCAGATCTTTATGTGTTTCTTATGTGTTTTAGGGTAGTAATTATGATAAAGATAAGTGCTTTGTTAGTTAGTGTCATGAATTCATGTTCTTACATGTTAATATTGAAATTGGGTAAAGTTGTTGTATTGTGCCTTGTTGATGATGAAATGAATTTGTACCCATGTTTATGGTTGTTTCATGCTATTCAAGTTCTTGTATGAAGTTTACACGTATTGATATGCTTTAGTAAGATGAAACTAGAGACACCCGTATCGGCAGAAACGGGTCTGTACCGGAACGGGATGGGAACCCAGTGGCTATTAAAGTTTGAAAGATTGATCGGCGTCAAAAAATTGGTTTAGGCTTTTGAATTTCTTGATTTGGAGTTCGTATGAGGAAATGGCGTCTATTTTACTATTTTGAGCTTTTGAATGATTATAACATATGAAAATGAATTCTTTATATTATTATGCTTAATTATCATGTTTGAACTTGAGTTGAGCCATTAAGGTGCTTTAATTGACCTTGTCAAATGATTGGATATGTTTAGTATGCATTAAATGTGGTTTATTGTTGGTAATTGTTGTTGGAATAGAATGGGTAACCATGGAGTTTAAGTTTGGTTGTTGTTGTTTGTGATTTGCGTGTTTGTTGTCCCAGCCGGCCGACCGGCCGCCGGTCAGCCGACTGGCTGGGAACGCGTCTGACGTGAATTGGCATTTTTGAAGAATTTTGGTATTGCGTAGTTCTCAGCAGGCCGACCAGCCGCCAGTTAGCCGACCGGCTGGGACACCTCCTATAAATTGCGGACTTTTGATAGTATGTGAGTCCCAGCCGGCTACCCGGCAGCCGGCCGACCGGTTGAGACTCCCCATTCCCCAATTTTCCTTCTTTCTTTTCATTTGGCTTAAGTCCCCAGCCAGGTAGTCGGCGGCCGGTCACACCCACCGGCTGGGGATCCCCTGTATTTTGTCTTTGATATTGTTGTAGTGCCAGCCGGGTATCCGGCGGCCGGTCCCCCTGACCGGCTGGCAACCCCTGTAGCTAATTCTCATTTCTTTTCCATATGACTTCACATGTAATAGTTTGTATGGTTTGTTTATCGTATAAAATTACGTAATAACATTAAATATTCATGTTTAGAATATATGATATCTCATATGCTTATATTGCATGTTTTGTGACGGTTTTTGATATGTCCCCTCTTCAGTCGGTTATACCTTACGTATTTGATTTGAGCAATACTTGTCGAATGCTTTGAACTCTCATTTCCCGGCTACACTTTATCCTCGTTAGACTGGAATGTCGGAGCGATGAGGTGTATCCTTGATGCTTGTATGCATGTTTTAGTGGGGATATGACGAAGTTGTTGGGAGGTGAACGCAATGCGTTGATCGACCCGGCCGTCAAATGTCGTATCCTTGCAAGGTGGTGTCATTGCATGTAGCATACCGCTTGATTATGATTCTTATGCTCTTTCCGCCTCTTTCGAGTAGTTTGATCGAATTTGGGGTACTCGGCTTCTATGTTTGACCGAGTCTTGGATGCGAAACGTTTATCGCATGTCGAATCAGAACACGTTTATTCCAAGAGTCTGGCCAGGTTTAGACTAGGACCGTATTATTATCGTCGTCCTACCGGGAGAAAATGAGTCTTTCATATACGAAATATTTATCGTGTATGGGTTTAGAAAAACGTTTATCCCGTGGACGTGTTTGATCATACTTGCTATGTACATGGTGCTAGTGCGTGTCATTTGCCGTGAGAGTGTGTTTGCTTATGTGTGATCATATGATGGATTGTATACTTGATTGGTTGGATGCCTATGATTGGTTTGTATGTCGAGTCCCAATCCTTCTCAAGCATATGTCGCTAATGGTGAGATGCAAGCCCTTAGTGTTCTATATGGTTGCCAAGGGGAGTCTTCCCCGAGTCTTGTATTGCATGATGATTATGGATGATGATTTTCTTTATTCGTTTATTGTTATTATCATAATGTTATTCTCACATCCGGCATGATATATATGTTTACATGATGACACATGATTACATGTTTGTTTATGTGCGTTTTGATGTGATATGGCTGGGAGAACCTTGAGTTACTCCCCACTGACTGTGGCATTCATTTTTAATGAATGAAAAGGTTAAAGGTTGGTGTTTGCATGGGGTTGTGGCGAGTGAGCTAGTGAGCGTTGTTCTTACAGCTATTCACCCATAGCGTTATAGTTTTTAATAGTTTTACTATCTTACTTGTATTCTTCAAGGGATCGGGATCCCTTGCATTTATTTAAGTTATATTTTGTACAAATGATTTGTTAAACAAAGTTTTGTTTTTATAATATAGTGTCATTCGTGGTTTTGTTTTTAAAGTTTTCAAAATCTCGTGTTTCCCGCTGCAAATCTATGTGTTTACTTTAATTGCGAAATCACGGGGTGTTTGCCATCTTTAGATCTTTATATAAATTCTGATAAATGGATATCAAGAGTTATATTTTGTTATTGTTCTTCATCCTTATGATAATGGCATAATGGTTTTCGATAAAAATTGTTGTAGGACATTCACATCAAGTGCCATAAAGATTTTGATGAAGATACTTCAGTGATATTGCATCCAAGTTTAAATGAAAGTTATATACAAAAAAATTTAAATATTATTTTTTATTTTTAATCGCAAGAAGGCAAGAGATGCAAGACCTCTAATTTTTATAGTGATAATTGCACAAGTTTCTAAAAGTTATCGCTTAGCTATTCTACAATTGAGTGTAATTTGACTCCGATTTTCCCTACAAATTTCGAAATTTTAAAACTCATTAGAGTTACTTGCCTTCAATCTGAATATCAAGCTTTCCGTCTTATAATCCATAGAAACTAACTCCATGGGTTTCATGGGTTTAATTATTTTTGGGCAACATGCTAAATTTTAAGTAAAAATGAGTTATAAGTAGTCCATTATGTATCAGTATTTCTAGGGCTGCTTCTATGTTTCATTTGTTGCATATTAATTGATGTTTAGGGATCATATAAGGTTCCAACATTAACTGGTGCAAGATATTTTTTAACATTATTAGATGATTATTCTAGGACTACTTGGGTAATTTTGTTTCATTCTAAAGATCGGGCTTTTAATTTGATAAAGGATTTTTTTTGTACATGTCAATACTCAATTTAATGTTGCTGTCAAGATGGTCAGAACTGATAATGGCACAGAGTTTATTCAGCAAACTTGTAGTAGATTGTTCAAAGACAAAGGTATTTTACATCAGACTAGTATAATAGGTAGACCTCAATAAAATAAGAGGGTTGAAAGAAAACATAAACATCTTTTAGAAACAACAAGGGCATTGAGGATTAGTGATAATTTGCCTATCAAGTTTTGGGGTGATTGTGTGTTAACTGTTGCATGTCTTATAAAAATGATGTCTGCCAAGGTACGTGGCTAGCAAACACCTTATGAATTAATTTTTGGCACACCTCATGTTTATGATTCATTAAGGGTTTTTTGATGTACTTGTTTTTCTACTATGCCACCTAATTTTATTGACAAATTAGGTCTTATGGCAAGGAAGTGTATCTTTATAGGTTATCCCTATAATCAAAAGGGTTTTTCAGGTTATATGATATAAACAGTCATAGAATATTTACTGCTAGGGATGTGGTTTTTAAAGAGGACATGTTTCATTTTAAGGACAATGTTCAGAGTACTGCACATACTTCATTAGATATTGTAAATCCTGTTGTTTATACTCTCCTTGTTTCCCATAATAGTACAGATCTAGTACACCAACAACCAAGAGCTGTTGCTTCTCAGAATGCACCAATTAAGGGATCTCCTGCAGAAGAAGTTCAGGAGTCTTGTGTTCTCACTCCTCAGTTGATGTCTTCTACTATTGAGATCAGAAAGTCAACCAGACCAAGACAACCATTTGTATTGTTAAACGACATTCATTGTCCGCAGAAGTTGCCAAGTAGTAGTGATTTCCATGCTACACTGCAAAACAAAAATTATCAGGATATCATTCAGGATATATTGCTTCCTTGGTTGAGCCTTATACTTACTCATAAGCCTCAAACTATCCTAGATGGGTTGAGGCAATGAACAAATAAGTTCATGCTCTTGAGAAGAATAAGACTTGGGAAGTTGTCAGCTTACCAGATGGACGGAGAGCAATAGGTTCTAAATGGATTTTTAAGATAAAATACAAACCTGATGGGACAATAGAAAGGTTTAAGGCCAAATTAGGGGCTAAAGGTTACAGTCAAATCAAAGACAAGGATTATCAGCATACCTTTTCATCTGTGGCAAGGTTCACTACAGTTAGAACTCTACTAGCTTTGGCTGCTATAAAAGGATGGGTCTTACATCAACTAGACATTAACAATGCATTTTTGAAGGCCCCTGAAGGATATCAGGTTGATGTTGGTCAGGTATGTAAGCTGAAAAGGTCTCTTTATGGCCTAAAAAAAGCCTCTAGGCAGTGGAACAAAGAGCTTACAAAGTATATGCATTGTTTAGGATTTCAGCAGTCTAAGAAAGATTATTCTTTATTTACAAGATATATTTCTAGACAGGATACCTTCATCATTGCATTAGTATATGTAGATGATGTTTTTTTTGACTGAGAATTCTAATAAGGAAATTTCAGATGTAAAGAAGAGTTTGTATGCAACCTTCTCTATTAAGGATTTAGACTTAGTAATATATTTTTTAGGTCTTGAAATATCAAGGAATAGTACAGGGATTTTAGTTAATCAAAGGAAGTACAATATGGATATCCTGATTGATTTGAATATGGAAGACTGTGTGCCTGCAAAGTTTCCAATGCAAAGAGTTTTGAAGTTATCTATTAATGAGGGTAAGCTACTGGAAAAGCCTGAAGTGTACGGCAGACTTATAGGAAGATTGTTATACCTAAACCTATCTAGGCCTGACAACTCACTCCTATTCAGTGCAGCATTTAAGCCAATTCAATAGTCAGCCCATAAAGAGTTATTTTCTGGCAGCAATACATGTTGTCAAGTATTTAAAGCATACAATTGATGCTGGTTTGTTTTACAATTCAGCATCATGATTACAGTTAACAGGTTACTCTGACGCAGATTGGGGGCAATGTCCTTCTACTTGTCGCTCATTGAGTGGTTATTGTGTGTTCCTTGGTAACAGTCTGCTTTTATGGAAAACTAAGAAACAGGTGACTGTCAGCAAAAGTTCAATAGAGTCAGAGTATAGAAGCATGTCATATACATATTCTGAACTAGTTTGGTTAAACAATTTGTTACAGGACATGAGGGTTGATGTTCCTAAGCCTATTCCTTCTCTATGTGACAACAAGGCTGTTGAACACATATCTCAGAATCCAGTTTTCCACGAAAGGACAAAACACCTAAGTATTGATTGTCACTTTGTTAGTGACAAAAAAATTTTAGTACCAAGCATGTCAAGACAAGTCTACAATTAGCCGACATCATGACTAAGCCTTTGGGTTTTGAGCAGCATATCTTCCCATCACTGAAGCTTTGCTTACATTTTTCCAGCACCTCAAGCTTGAGGGGGGGGGGGGGTATTAGATTATAAGTTAGAAGTTAGTTGTAAAGTAATTACAAATAAACTATTATAATAAGTTGTTGTAAGTTAGTTAGAAAAGCATGTATGTCGGTTATAAGGGATGTATAAATAACCTATGTAAGTGATCATGTAACATACTATTCTAATATGAAAGTTCAGATTTAACAAGTACCTATGCCACATGACAATGGTCATCCTTTATAAATCAAGATATAAACTAAAATTAAGTTTTGTTGCTAAAAATCACGATAAATAAAACTGTAAGTGTTACAAATTCTAAAATTATGAAGCAAAATATGAAAAATAGAGAAACAAAAAAAAAACTTCATAAGTACTGTATCTAAATAATTTTCGACCATAAAACCATAAGGGTTTTATTAGAAATAAAATGAAAAAAAACAATCGATTATATATAATCACACTAAGTTTTAACAACATGTTTTAACTTAAAGATATTAACGAAATGAAATGAACATTCGCAAACGTGAAAAAGCAAATGATAACAATTGACTGGGACAGTGGCAGTACAATATTATTTTTTTGATCTACTTGCATGCTACCTTTTACATATAAAACTTACCTAAAATAGAATTAGATAACAATTCACTTATACAACTCAAAATAAAATAAATACAATACTGTGGCCAACAGAGTGGATTCATGCTACAGTTTAATAGTGCTATGGGAAAGGAAACTGAACTGGTTGATAAAGGAGGTGGGGATGGGAGTTCCTCATCTCATCATGATTAGGATTGGAGTATGGAATGTGAGGGGCCTAAATAATGAGATTAAGCAAAAATATATTAAGTGGTACCTCTATCAGGCAGAGGTGAAGATATTTGGGCTCCTTGAGACAAGGGTGAATTCCTTGGCTCTAAAGAAAGTGGCTGATAATGTATGTAATGGTTGGTCTTATGTGACTAATAATGTCCATCATGAGGGTGGCAGAATTTGGGTGCTTTGGAGGAATCAAAGGATTAAGGTGGACCTTATAGAGATGTCTACTCAGTTAATTCACTTACAAGTTAAGCAGTTAAGTGATAATAGGAGTTTCTTTGTGACTTTTGTGTATGGTTTCAATATAATTGAGGAGAGAACACCATTGTGGAATGATCTTCTTAGGATTATTATGGTGGAGCCTTGGATTATTTTAGGGGACTTCAATAATATCTTGAATGCAAGTGAGAAGATAGGGCTGCCTGTAAAGGATGTTGAGACTATTCCTTTCCAGAATGTTATTAATAGCTGTGATCTTTGTGATATAAAAACTGTGGGGGCCTTTTCCACTTTGAACAACAAACAACCTAGTGCTTATAAACATTATGGCCCTGAAGGAGATTATAATCATTGTCCATATCTAATTGAGGAGGGTGGAGGCTATAGTTGCCAGAAGAAACCTTTCAAGTTCTTCAATATGTGGAGCAAGGTAGAGGTCTATCAGGAGGTAGTTAACCTGGGGTGGTCTAAACAGATTTAGGGTTCTCCTATGTTTAGAGTGGTTACCAGATTAAAATTGCTTAAACCACTCCTTAAGGGGTTGAATAGAGAGCTGTTCTCTGATATTGAAAGGAATATAGATGTGGCTTTTAAAGTGATGGTAAACTACCAGAAGGAACTTCAATCTGATCCTACTAGTAGTGTCCTCAAGGATTATGAGTTCCAAACAAGAATGAGCTATAGAATGTTAGCCAAGGCAAAAGAGTTTTTTCTTAGGCAAAAAGCCAAATGCCAATGGGCCAAAGATGGTGATACAAACACTGCTATGTTTCATAGGATTATCAAACAGAGACAAATCCAAAACAAGGTGTTCAGAACTGTGGGTCGTAATGGAGTTATGTATGATAAGCCTGAGGATATATAGAAGGCTTTTGAGGATTATTATAGAGATTTGTTGGGATTTAGTGCTCCTACGTCTGAGTTCTTCTCTCATATTATGAGAGAGGGACCTAGAGTATTACAGAAGGAGTGGGCAGGCCTCTGTACCATTCCTACTGTGGAGGAAATTAGGAGGACTATTGATTCTATTCTTGTTGAGAAAAGTCCTGGTCCTGATGGCTATACTAGCTGCTTTTTCCAATCTAGCTGGGAGATCATTATAGAGGATATTTGCTTGGCAATCAAGGATTTCTTTATCTCAGGTAAGATGCTGAAACAGACTAATGCTACTAATGTAGTGTTGATCCCTAAGAAGGAAAATCCTATTAATGTTAGAGACTTCAGACCCATTGCCTGCTGTAACACTTTATATAAAATCATTTCCAAGCTGTTGTGTGATAGACTCTCCAAAGTTCTTCCTGGTATCATCAATCCCTCCCAATCTGCATGCATCAAAGGGAGAAGTATCATGGGGAATATTCTCATTAGTCAAGACCTTGTTATATTGTATAACAGGAGGAACTCTTCACCTAGATGCATGATTAAGGTGGATCTTAGGAAAGCATATGATTCTATTGAATGGGTATTTGTCATGAGAATGCTGCAGAGTCTGAATTTTCCTAACCATTTCATTCAACTTATTCATCAATGTATTACAACTACCTCTTATTCTATTGTGCTTAATGGTAACTCTTATGGTTATTTCCATGGGAAGAGAGGGCTGAGACAGGGAGACCCTCTGTCACCTTTACTTTTTACATTGTGTATCGAGTATTTGAGCAGAGTCGTACAGGTTAAAGGCAGCCTACCTGTTTTTAAATTCCATCATCTTTGCAAAGGTTTAAAGCTTAATCACCTTATGTTTGCTGATGACTTACTCATATTTTGTAAAGGGAACATTAATTCAATCTTTATGATTGTTGAGGGATTCAGTAGCTTTTCTAAGGCCTCTGGTTTACAGATTAACAATGACAAATCTGAATTGATCATGAATGGGGTGGACAGGGAGACTGAGGACTTCATCCTTCTGAAAACTGGTTTTTACCAAAGGAAGTTTACCTTTTAAATATTTTGGTGTGAGTATTTCCCATAAGAGGCTATCCAAGCATGATTGTAATGTCTAGATTGAGAAGATGACTGTCAGAATTAAAGGTTCGAATAAGAGCAAAATCTCTTACACTGGTAGGCTTACCCTAGTGAAATCTGTGTTAAGTACCATTCATACATACTGGGCACAAGTTTTCATTCTACCTATGGGAGTTCTTGACAAGCTTAAGGCAATGTGTAGGAATTTTTTATGGGAAGGGGAGGAGACATACTCTAAGGCTCCTCTTGTCTCCTAGAACATATTATCTCAAAGGAAGGAGAATGGAGGATTGGGACTGTTTGATAGCAGAATGTGGAATGTAGCTGCTGTGGGTAAGCTTGCCTGGTGGGTACTTATCAAGAAGGATCATCTTTGGATCAAATGGTTATATGCAATTTACCTGAAAGGAAAGAACTGGCTCACTTAGTTTCCTAGCATCTCAAGCTCTTGGGCATGGAGGAAGATATGTGCAGTCAAAGACACTTATAAGGATGGATTTCTAGCTGGTAATTGGCAGGAAGAGGCTGACAGGTATACAATTCTGAAGGGATAGAATTGGCTGGAAGGTAATAACATACCTAGAGACTCTTGTAGCTGCACTGTTTGGAACAAGATGAATACTCTTAAACATAGTTTCATATTTTGGTTGGCAATAAAGGAGAGATTATTTACCCTTGACAGAATGGGGAGAATGGGATACACAGGTAGGGATTGCTGCTTTCTTTGTGAGAATCACATTGAAGATCATCCTCATCTATTCCAGGAATGTTGCTATGCACGTAAATGCTTTGAATGCCTCACAGAATGGACTCAGATTCAACCTAGGGGAGGATATACTCCTGCTGAATTGGTCAGAATGAGACAACCTGCAGGATTCATCAGGAAGATCTTCTGGTCGTTGGTAGTAGCAGTATACTATGGCATCTGGATGAGTAGGAACAAATGTAGGCTGGAAGGGTATGTCCTTAGGCCAGCTAGATTATTACAGTTGATCAAGAACCAGGCAAGGACTAGATTGATGCAATTAGACCTTAGTAAAATGAAACAGCATGAGTATGTATGGTGTAGGGCTAAGGAGCTCATATGAGTGAGTAGCTTTGTAGTTAAGTTGGGTATTGAGTTGTGTTTGATTGTAATAGTCTTAATTGTATTGTTGTAATGGTTGGCCATGGGCCTTATTATCAATATATGCTTACATTTGCACCAAAAAAAAAGAAATAAATAACAAATGACCGGGACGGAGGTAGTAGAATCCACTGTCCAGAATGAGATAAAAATATCATATTTTATATCGCAATAACTACAAGCGAAAACAGAGATTAGTTGATTTATCAAAACCTATTATGTCATTAAAATGATTTGAAAACATCTTATATCAAAGTGAAATATTAAACGCACAATAAAAAACTACGAGTAATTTATTAAAATATAGGAATAGAAGTATATATACTTCGTATATTATAACTAGTTTTGTTACCCGTGATATTCACCGAACTTCTATGGTGTTTTTTTTTCGAAATACCAACTC
>JAIUZE010028113.1:0-16552 GCA_022085475.1 Heliosperma pusillum
TCTTAATGCTTGATTCAGCATCTTGCTGATGCTCTTGTTGATGCTGCCACACTTCCTCATGGTCTGATTCACAGCCCCCCTTCAAGTTGGAGCTGCCACAAGATAGAGACTCTAAACGCAAGCCCAACTTGGCTGACAAGAAATTATGTTGATGCTGCCCCAAGGGTTTAGTCATAATATCAGCTAACTGCATATGAGACTTTACATGTAGTGTATTAAGAAATCCACTTTGTATTTTTTCTCTAATGTGATGACAATCAATGTTGATATGTTTAGTCCTTTCATGAAACACAGGGTTGGCCGCAATGTGTATGGCTGCCCTGTTATCACAATGTAAGGAGATAGGCAATGGAACAGAAATTTGAAAATCTTGTAATAGAGCATATATCCAAACTATTTCAGAAGTAGTGTATGACATTGCTCTATACTCAGATTCTGCTGAACTCTTGGATATTGTCTTTTGTTTTTTCGTTTTCCAAGAAATTAATGAGTCTCCCAAGAACACACAATGTCCTGTAACAGACCTACAACTGAAAACACACGCCCCCCAGTCAGCATCACAAAAAGCTCTTAGTTGAAGACTAGAATCTGCTGGATAAAGAAGTGCTGCATTTGTTGTACCCTTGAGATATCTGACAACATGAAGTGCAGCCTGCATATGAGGCTCTCTTGGACAACTCAAAAATTGACTCAAATGTTGTACAGCATAGGAAAGGTCAGGCCTAGTCAAGTTTAGATATAAGAGCCTGCCTATAAGTCTCCTAAAAACCTCAGGATCAGACAATACATTGCCATGTTCAGTGGATAGATGCAAGCCTTTGGGTAATGGAAAAAGTGCAGACTTGCAGTCTTGCATCCCTGTATCTTGCAGAATATCTAAAACATATTTTTTTTGATTAAGTATGATACCTGAGTCTGACTGCATCACTTCTAATCCCAAAAAATATTTGATCAGACCTAAATCCTTAATGGTAAAAGCCTGGTCCAAGGCCAACTTCAACTGAGGAATGAAGGAAACATGGTTGCCTGTGATCAAAAGATCATCCACATATACCAGAACAATAGTAATGAACCCATTCAAAGATCTCACAAACAAGGAATAATCACTCTTGGACTGAGAGAAACCATGACTGACAAGTAATTTTGTCAGTTCCTTGTTCCATTGCCTAGATGCTTGTTTAAGCCCATAAAGTGATCTTTTCAACCTACACACTTGCCCTGTCACAGCCTTGTTATAACCTTGAGGTGGCTTCATGTAAACAGTCTCATCTAAGAAGCCATGTAGAAAGGCATTATTTATATCCAATTGATGTATATCCCACTGTCTAGCTGCTGCAACTGCTAATAAAATTCTAACAGTTACAAACTTTGCAACTGGTGAAAAAGTATGTTTGTAGTCTTTTCCTTCAACTTGACTATATCCTTTTGCTACTAACCTAGCCTTGTATCTTTCTACAGATCCATCAGGTCTAAATTTGACTTTATAAACCCATTTGGATCCTATGGCTGTGAACCCTGGTGGGAGAGAGACCAACTCCCAAGTGTCATTTGACTCAAGGGCTTGAATTTCCTTATTCATTGCATCAATCCAATTGGAATCTGTTTTGGCTTGGTCATAAGTGGTTGGTTCAGGAATATGTAAAACAACATTGAAAGAGGAAGAGTGATGCACAGAGGGTAGAATAGATTGTATTTTGACAGGTACCACAAAATCCTTAATTTTAGAGGATAGTTGTCTAACTCTAGTAGAATGCCTAGCCTCCTGCATAGGAACAGATTGGCTAGGTTCTTGAGCAACAACAGCAGGAATATCATGATTATTTCCATCAGGTTAATCATTCAAAAAATCAGAGTTGTTCATATCAATATTAATATTTGAATTATTAGGGCTATTTATGTGATTATCAATAGTAATGTTGGAAATCTCAGGATTAGGAATGTTGTTTGTGTTTGAAATAATGCTAGAATCATGAGGAATTGTCTCATTAGGGAAAAACATCACGTGTGACTCAGAAGTGTGATCAGAAGGAGAGACTGAATGGTTCTTGAAAGGGAATACATACTCTTGGAAGACTACATCTCGACTGACAAAAACCTTGTGAGTCTCAATATCATAGAGTTTATAAGCCTTTTGTCCAAAAGGATATCCAATGAATAAGCATTTCTTGCCCTTAGAGTCAAATTTATCCTTGTGAGGAGTATACCTTAGAGCATAACATTGACAACCAAAAACTCTGAGGTCACTATAGCTAGGCTTCTTTTTCATTAAAACCTCAAAAGGTGATTTTCATCCAAGCACAGCAGTGGGTAGTTTGTTTATAATGTGAGTGGCTGCCAACAAGCTTTCTCCCCAAAATCTCTTAGGCAGATTAGCATGTAGTAACATTGCTCTAGCAGTCTCAACTAAGTGCCTGTGTTTGCGTTCCACTCTACCATTCTGCTGTGGAGTCCCTGGCACACTCTTTTGATGCATTATACCCTTTCTTAGCATTAACTGAAGACAATAGTCTTGCACAATCTCTGTGCCATTGTCACTCCTCACAACCTTAACACTAGACTCATATACATTATTCACTTGAGCCAAAAAACCTTTAAAAACTGAAGCTACCTGTGTCTTATACTTAAGTAAGAATGTCCAAGTGACCCTTGAATGGTCATCTACTATGGTGAAAAAATAAAAAGCACCAGTAATAGAAGGAGTTTTGTATGGCCCCCACAAATCAACATGTATAAGGTCAAAACAATGATCAACCCTACTATTACTTCTATTAAACTGAGACCTGTGCAATTTTGCTTCAATACAAGTGGAACATTCATAACTTTTCAAACCTTTACAACAACCAGACTCATCAATACATTGCATCTTGGCTAATGATGTATGTCCTAGCCTGGCATGTAACAATTCTACTCCAACATGTTCTGTACATTGAGCAATATGAGAGCATACAGACGTGTTTATTGAAGACTGACAACCTCTATTGACAAATTTAGTAGAAGTGAAAGGTGATTTATTAGCAATCCTTCTAGCAGGAGACTTTAACTTGTACAGTCCCCTTTCTTGTAATCCAACTGCCACTTGACAGCTAGAAACAGGGTCCTGTATCACACAATGATTCACAAAAACTTGAATCAATAGACCAGAAGTAGCAAGTAACTTCCCAACAGATAGCAGGTTATGCTTAAAAACAGGCACAAACAATGTATTGCTCAGAACAATGCCATTAGCCAGATGAATATCTTCTATTTGAGTAACAGTTGTCATGGAGCCATCAGGTAAACCTATTTTAATAGGTGTAGTCAAAGTGTGCAATTTGTTAAATAAAAGTGAATTGTCTGTCATATGATCCGTAGCTCCTGAGTCTATGATCCAATCATTAGATGAAATAGTAGGAACGCATTGAGCTAAAGATATACCTGCAAAATTGACAGATACATCTGAAGTGTCAAAAGGATTATCCTGCTTTGCTTGTGCCATCTGCATCATGTGATTGTAAAAGGTAGTAAGCAATTCTGGATCAAAATGAACAGGTACTGGTGCAGATGGAGTTGCAGTATGACCATAGGAACCCTTGGTTGAAGCAGCCACAAACTGTCCAGGAGCTGAACTCTTGTCTGTAGTGAAGCTAGAGGCATTACCTGAGAATCTTGACAAAAAATTTTCTCTCAAAGCAGGATTTTTCACAAAGCATGTATCAACAGTATGACCTTTCTTAGTGCAGTGTGAGCACCAGCGCTCATCAACCTTAACCTTTTTAGGATCCCTTTTCCATACATTCCAAGGTTGTTTGCCATTGTTCCTATAAGAGTTCATAGCACTAGCATCTTGACTTGAATTCAACACATTTGTGATCAGTTTCTGGCTCTCTACTTGTTGAACAATAGAGTAAGCCTTATTGATTGGAGGAACTGGATCCATGGATAGAATATTGGTGCGCAAATTTTCATAAGTGTCACCTAATCCCATCAGAAAATTGATGACTTTTTCTCGAGATATTATCTCTAGCAGTCTCTTGTAAATGTTACAACTGCATTTCTCCATAGCTCCACAATTACATTCAGGAAGTTCTTCTAATTCTTCAATATCATCCCAATGCCTTTTGAGTTTATTGAAATATTCAACAACTGAGCAATTTTCTTGTGAAATATTCTTCAGTTCTTTCTTTAACTGATACAGCAATGGTGCATTGGATTGTCCATATCTCTCACAGATATCAATCCACAGCAATCTTGCAGATTTACAAGATAGAAAACCTTCCTTTAACTGTGGAGAAATTGAATTTATCAACCAGCATCTAACCATGCTATCAGTCCTCAACCACTGAGAATACTTTGCTGAATTCACACCTGGATTTGCAACAGTTCCAGTGATGAAGCCTTGCTTGTTTTTTGTGCTTAACGCCATCATAACGCCTCTGCTCCAGGATAGAAAGTTTTTGCCAGAGAAAAGTGTTGTAGTCAATGTCATACTTGCACTATCAGAATTAGAAACAAAAATAGGATCATCATATGGATTACTGTAAGAAGCTTCTTCAGCTGAAGTATGAGCAGAACTCTGAGCAGAAATCGTCATGTTGATATTATGAATGAAGAATATCAAAGAAGAAAAGAGAAAAAATTGAAAAACTTTCAAAATCAGATGAATTTAGCGGAAGAATGTAGTGAGATATGCAGAAACAGGCATTTAAACCTGCTCTGATACCATGTGAAATGGTAGAAAGCAAAGATATGCAACCATAACTGTCATGCTATGAGACGCCATTGATGCAGAAATAAGCTTTGATATGAAGCAGAAAAACAGAGTAAAAGGAATGAGAGAAAGAAGTAAATAAAGTTTGTATCAATTGAATTAATTGGTAAGTTGTACCCTGGATGTCCTTATATACAAGTGATGATCAATCTTAGTCAGCTAAGTCAAATCAGTTACAGTCAAGTCAAAGCAGTTAGGGTCAAGTCAAAGTTTTGTTACAAGATATTTTTGGCTTGCTCTAATTAAATATCTAGATGGTTGCTATGCCTGTGCAGTGGCTGCCTTCATCCTCTTATACTGAGCCAGTGGTGGAGACTTGCTGCTGATAGATGCCACACTAGGTCTTCCTTAATGCTTGTTCAGCATCTTGCTTGTAGCCAACACTTCCTCACCGGTCTGATTCACAGGGTAAGTGTCAGTAAGCGTGGAAAAATGAGATTGACCGCTTAGTGTTTGATTGTTTTGACCATTATAAACTAGTTCGTACGGTTTGTAGGGAACATGAGTTCGCATGGGATCCCGCCCATATATATATATATATATATATATATCATTTTGCTGCTGCTGAAAGTGGTTTATGCGTGCTGCTGCTGCTGATTTATGCTGGATTTTCACTGGCAGGGGAACAAATTTAAATTTTTTTCAAAAACAATAATAAAAGAAATAACAACGGTTATTTTAAAATTCATTAAAAGCGTTGTTACATATTTCCCACCAAAACTAATCATACTTTTAACAACGGTTTATTATGATATACCTGTTGTTATTAAAACTTTCCACAACGGCTTCCTTAGTATAATCGGTTGTTATTACCTCTATTTACAACGGGTTTGAAAAACTTAAGCGTTGTTATAATCTTTCCCACCAAAACTACACACGCGTTTAACAACGGTTTCTTTTAACAAAAACGTTGTTGTGTCTTTCCCACCAAAATTATTCACACGGTTTAACAACGGTTGGCTAGTAATAACAACGATTTTTTACCGTTGTTAAAAATATTTTCACAACGATTTTAACAACGGTTTTCTCTACTATACCCGTTGTCATTAACACTTTCAACAACGGTTTCTTCTAACATAAGCGTTGTTGTATCTTTCCCACCAAAATTATTTTCACGGTTTAACAACGGATGGCTAGTAACGACAACGGTTTTTAACCGCTGTTAAACATATTCACAACGGTGTTTTCATTAAATATGAACCGTTGTTAAAACCTTTAACAACAGAGGCTTTAACAAAGTCCGCTTTTTTATATTACAACGGTTTTTAACCGTTGTCATAGCCTGTTTTTGTAGTAGTGATCAAGAGGCTCGCAATTTTGTTTTATCCTAAATTCACATTGTTTATCTTTTACTAAAAAAAATCTCCTTCTAGGTAATAATAAATTATTTGATCCGTACATTCAGGTTTTTTTCCCTTTTCCACTTTTTGTTGTTTGATATATACTTTCATATATGGAGTGTTTAAGCTTACGGGTATATTTTATTTTTTGTACTTTAAAGTTATAATAGGATAGATTTTTTGTAGGTCAATGCCTTTATTCTAGCCTAGCCTTAAAGGGAGTAGATGGTATTGATTTTTTGTTTGTGGATTCCGCAATATTGGGTTAAAATGCTAATAATCACCTTCAAAAGTTTGTTATGCTCGGACTTTATAATTATGCTCGACAGTGGTCTCCAATCTCCTTATGTTTTATTTGTGGCCTCAAGTGATTTTCAAAGTTTGATGTTTCATTTATGTAACCATTTATAACTTTTTTATCGAAACTAAGCTTGGACACATTTCTGAAAGTATAATTGTGAAGTTACGGAGTTTTGTGTTAGGATGCTATACATTCAAATCTAATAAGCTATTGAACATTCATAGATGATACGAGTCGGTTTTTCAACTAATACCACCATTTATCTTTCATGGTTGTGTCATTAGACATTTTACATTGCCATACACTTGTGCGGAGTTTTTTAGTATCAATATTTGTACAATTGTGAAGTTTGTGTTTTGTAGTTAGGATAGACTACGATTGTTAGCCAATTGCAGACGGATAATTACTACTTTAATTGTGAATAAATAACGCAATGTTGAAGAACTACTTTAACATATTGACAATAACATTGTTCCGTTAGTGTGATAACTAATACGAAGAATATATATTAAACGTCTATTTATATTGTACTATGTATGCCCGTGCAATTTTGCACGGGTCTAAGCTAGTTAGCATATAAATACGGTCACTATTGTCACTCATGCGTAGCAATTGATGAATACAATTCCTCTTATACAACATTGCGATATTATATATGTTAGACAAAAACTTATTCTTAATAACATTATATATGGAGTATCAAAGAAGATAATTCTACATGAAAGAAAATTATCTCGGGTTCCCTAGCGTATGTAAATGCTGAATCTTAAGGTCCCGCACAACCATAGGCCACCTTCCATCAATAGTCAAATGACGCACAAGATGACCGTTGGCTAAATGAGGTCCCTTCATTGTCTTCTAACCTTAGGCCATCATTGAACACCATTCGCATAAGGAAGATACCGACATATCAACATATGCTAGCTCATTTCTCATAGCATCTAGATGCTCATTTCTTAAACGTAGCAAAATTCAGGTTATCTTTCCATCACAATATACATGCTGTCCATTATGACCAAGCTCCTTCCTCAACTCAGCATCGCATCGCGACACTCGTCATCACAACCCGCAAAAAGAGAAACAAAAGAGAAATCCTCAATCTTGTCCGTAGTGTGAGGCGAGGGTATAATGGCAATAGATTTACATGACTCGCCTATTTCTTTGGAAGCGCTAACCACTCCCTCAGATCGTACACTTTTCCACAATAGCATGGGATAAATCTCTATCAACAATAGATGCAATAATAAGGGTCGATGGTGTAACAATAAATAATGGTAGTAAAGTTGATTGATCACGAAGATGACATCGGAGTACTACTTAGGTTGTTTATGTAATACCCCCACTTACCCAAGAGGCTTTAACAAGCTTCTTAAGTAAGAAGAGACGTTATTATCATCTCGGTTACCCGAGATAGAACGTATCAAATCGCAAATAAATTAAAAACTAATAATACTTTATTAAATCATAAGTGATAAACGAAAAATATGACTACAACAATCCAAATCTCAAGTTCGATCTACAACTCAACTGAAACAAATGTCTCAAAATCTACGACTCGATACAAGGTGAGCACTCTCGCTGCATTTGCCAAGCCCTCATCACAACCATAGCTACTCAATCATAACCTGCTCCACTCAATGAGTTGAAAACAATTACAAGGTCCGTAACAAATCAAACAATCAATCACAAGCATACAATACAACCAACACCAAACCATAGTGCTATCAATTAGCACACCGTCACCACCATTGGACACCATGGGCCCCATGTGACAACCCTTGCGAATGCGGAAATAAAACATAACAAGCATGTGATTTATATAGCGGAAAATACGATGTTTTTAAAACTTTTTACATGCAAATAGAAAGGTACGAGGAATGTCAATAATTACAAACCAAAGTATAAAATACTACAAGAGACGTAGTCTCTCAAAATGTTATCCAATATCAAAGTGATTAGCAAACTAGCTAAACAACAACTAGAGGTTACTCATCTAGGACAACGCCCGCTAGCTCACACCCGAACCCAAAATACCACAAGCAAAAAGCCATCCAATCAAGCAACCTGTTCATCCAGGAAAAACATGAACGCCACAGTCAGTGGGGAGTAACTCCGGGTTCTCCGAGCCATATCACATTAAACGTACATAAACGGAAATACAAAAGTAGAAGCATGCATATATAGATATACATGTGAAATACGAGAAGGATAAATAGGCAATTCAATATATAAGAATATCGGTACATGAAGTACAAATCCGTAACCATCATGCTATAGATAGACTCGGGGAAGACACTCTTAGGCAACCATACACTCACTAGGGCTTGCATCTCACCGTTAGCGGCATAAGTTTGATAAGATTGAGACTCGACAAACAAACCATGCCAAGTCATCCAATGATCACAAATAATCAATCATATAAACATCCATTCAAACGTACGAATACGTTGACAACATCTCTCACGGTAAATGACACGCACTAGCACCGTGTACATGGCAAGTATGATTAAAATCGCATCCACGGGATAAACATTTCCCTGAACGCATATACGATTAACATTTCGTATATGTAGACTAATTTCCTCCGGTAGGACGACGATATAAATATCCGATCCTAGTCTAAACCTGGCCAGACTCCCGGAATAACATTTTCCGATTCGACATGCGATAAACATTTCGCATCCAAGACTCGGTCAATCATAGACGCCGAGTACCCCAAATTCGGTCAACATTCACGAAAGAGGCGGAAAAGAGCACAAGCATCATAACAAGCGGTACGCTACATGCAATGACACCACCTCGCAAGTATACAACATTTGACGGCCGGGTCGATCAACGCAAAGCGTTCGCCTCCCAACAACGTCGTCATATGCCCACTAACACATGCAATCAAGCAGTAAGGATACACTCCCCGTTACGACATTACAGCCTTACGAACGTGGAGGTAGTCAAGGGAATGAGAGTACAAAGCACATAGAAAATTAGTGCTCAAACCATAACATGTGTAAAAACCGACTTAAGTGGGACATACCAAAAACCGTCACAAAAACATGCGATACAAGCGAAGGGATTATCATATATTCGAAACATTAATATTTAAAGTCAACTTTTAGAGTCAAACCCGGAAGTCAACAAAAGTCAAAGTCAAACCCGAGACCCGAGACTTAAACCCGACAATTGGAGTGGGCTACGAACAAATCATCAATGCAAGAAGACCAAGTCCAAAAGGTCAAGGAAAGTCAAGGCGGGACTAGAATTCAAAGGGTCAACGAAAGTCAAGGCGCTCAACCAAGGGAAAAACTGGCAGCAAGAAACGCTGACAGCGCCAGGGAACACTGCCAGCGTTCACACGACGCTGCCAGCGTCCTGGTCTCAGGCACGCGTTCCTTTATTCTCCGTCTTGTAATCAACATACAACAATCTTCATTTATCATCACAAACCATAAATTCTCATATCAATTATCAACTAACAACAAACATCATCAACAACACAATTCCTATGATTACTAATCATATTCTAAATACGATTACTAACATAGAAATCACATAAAAACACGTAAATGATATCGAGTAATCATTCACCGTTACCTTTTTGCGTCTTTAATCGATTCCTAAGTCTTCCTCCACTAGATAGAAATCTTTGTCGGGGTCTAGAAGGTCTCCACCTACAATTAGACGACAAAAGATGAACATAATTCACCTTTGAGAAATACAGATAAATTGAAAAGTGAGAAAGACGGTAATTTTATTACCAATTAAGATAGAGGACGATGAGAGGGAAAGATTAAGACGGAAATTAGCGGATTTGAGCAAGTAACGGAGGAGTAGTGACGATTTTGAGATTGAGCAAGTATGGAACTTAGGTTTTGGTGGTTTGATGAGGAAGAAAGAGTAAGTGGAAAAGAAGGAAGGAGTTAGGCTTATGAGGGGATATAAGGAGGGTGAGTGGAAAAATATGGGAAAAGCCCATAAGCGCCTTAAGGCGTAACTCACTCGGAATCCCGTGTAAAGTCCAAAAACGAACTCGGAAATTCTAAATTAGACACGAAAAATTTAATTCTAAACTAAAACTAAATTTCGCTGAAAAGTATTCGTAATATTTTTAAATTACAAATAGGGTACATTTGCGGGTGTTACAATCACCCCACCTTTTAAAAAGTTCCGTCCTCGAAACTTGAGAGTAGAAAACAAAAGTATCAAGGACAAGAATCAGTTTTTCAAAATTAATACGGAAACTTTTATAAGGGAAACATTTATGAAACGCGGTTCATCTCGAAAATGGTTTTAAGGAAATTTTTCGTCATTGCGAAACTTTATTTACGGATCTCAAGAGTGACCGTCGCGAATGAGAACTCTAATTATCCAGATCAATTTAATGTCTAAATAGTGAAATTGAAAATCAAACAAGTGTTAGTAAGTGCAGGACTAGTCACCAGACGTCTCCAATAACAAGTCCAAACATCCAACCAAACACAAAATTCAAATATAAAAGCGAAAGAAATCTATTTTCTCCAAAAAGAGGATACAAAGTCCATATTTAGACTTCTTTGAAAGGTTAGATTAGAAATACAATAAGGAAATTCGAAGGTTTTCTCAAAGATAAAAGCAAAATAAGAAGACATTACACGTACATAGAGCGACTCGACCATCCCACACACAAATCAGGGTAACAAAATATATACAAAACACGCAAAAACGAAACAAATCGAACTCTTAGGGATAGGAAGATCACGATGAAGTCGGCAGGAAGATCTACAAGAATTCGACATCACTAACTCTACCAATAAACTAGTCCTCAAGAGAATGAAACTTACCTCAATTACACCTTAACCATTCTAAATCGCTAAACTTTATAAATATTATTTACAACAATCCCAATCAAAGCAACAAACATACTTATCTAAGATCCAACTAGCCTCATCCAGGGTCTCACGACAAGGAAAGATCCACAATCCGTTATCGATTATAATGATTCTTTAATATGCCATATCATCCTTAATTCGATCATTACTACGCTCGAAGCCTCAAATATAAATAGTCACATTAGAAAACTATGGTGGTTACTAATCCTCAAGATAAATAAGTTCACCATTCTGACTCTATATTCCATAACAACTGAGCACTCACTATCCAAAGCTTGCAATGAGCATTTCTCAATCTCAAACTATGATTCCTTAAGGATGAAATAGAATTACTTATTCCAAACCACAAATGGTCAATCACTTGGCAATCAGACAATCATTGAAATCATCTAGTTCATCTAAAACTCAAAATGAATCAATTTTCATTTATGACAATACTCCTCAAACTTTGGTTACCGACTTAATTACCCTAAAGCAAAGTCTCTTTTAGAATCCACCAATTAGAGACATCTAATTTCCAAATGATATCTCAAGCAACTGTTATAATACCCAACAACAACGAACTATTATCATGATCAACTCAATTCTCAAAACAACACTACAATATCAAGCTCCAAATCTAAAACCACTAAGAGAGGATAAATTATCACTTTTAGGATTCATCCTAGAGCTTAAGTCCTATTTCCCATGATGAAATACAACATGAAATTTGCTCAATCCAAAGACACATATTCTAGCTAAAGAATCCCAAATTACATCACACTTATTCTCTGAGCCTTACAAACGGAATATCCAATCCACTAGAGAAAAGATGAAGGAGCAATGAGATAGGAAACGATAAGGAATCTTTAGGAGAACACGAGAATAAATCAGGCACGAGATTACAAGAGAGGAACACTGAAAATAACGAGGTCAAGAAAGAGACAAAGCAGATAGTAAAGTTATGAAGATATCCGAGTAAGAAAGAAGATACGAGCATGCGATTTCTTAAAGATCAATCTTGACAAAAACATTCAAGAATGGAAATGAAAAGGGACAATGGCACGAGTAAAGGTTTAAGGTTTAATCCACAAAATTTCTCGTTTCAAACTTAGGGTGATACCAAAGCAACTCATCCCAATAACTAAGGTCTCTTACAAGGGACCCTCGTACCACAAATTATCAAAGTAAGGTACACCTAGATTTAACAAATCGATTACAACCCAATTCATCCATCCCTTCATATAACACGGATCCCAATTGTGGAATTGTAACACAAGCATAGTAACACTATCTTAACTCCAATATTTGACACACTCTCAAAGGTTTCAAAACCGAAGGATTAAAAAGAAAATTCTTCATACTAATATCTTTTCAACTCCTATGGCCCACAAGGTAGAACGCCAAACAAAACGTCATCATCAACATCCTAAGGCATCACCGTCATAGCTCATCAATCAGATTCTACTCATGTCCATAATCCTTTAGTAACATGGATTAATCTATCATGACGACTTACTAACTCAACCAAGTCTCCGATACCATGATATAAGATAATATCTTTAAATCCAAGAATTATAACTAAGTATTTTCCCACCAAGCATATACCTAAAAGTACACACTAGAAAATCACAAGAAGTCACTTAGTCTCAAGGGCATTTCACAACTCAAGGTATTTTCCAAATATTCTCACTTAGAACAACTAACTCCAATTTAGATATGATCCTCAAGACACTCTAATATTACTAAACTCCTAAGTTCAAAAGATTAAATCACTAATAGGTTAAGAAGTCCTAGCCAACTCATTCAACCTTACACCATCAAATACCATGAACTATCCACACACTAGTCATGGCAAGCATCAAGCATTAAAATCATCAAACTTATCTTACTACCTTTCCTCAGAGATACAATCAATCATCAATATAGGGTGAACTTAGATCTACACCATTTACCTCAAATCCCAAATTCATTCTAACCAACACTAACATCCCACAAAGCTCAAAATTCTTCCGACCAAGTACAATATGCCACAATCAAAAGGGTATGGTGTCCACAAAAGCTCACATAAGAAAGTTGAGGGTACAAATTGATAAGGAGGAGGAAAGTAACAAGAGTAATTTCCAAGGGAAAAATAAGTTAAATGATAAAGAAGCACCTAGATAGAAGGAAGAGAGCATGATACATTAAGGACGAGAGAAATCATCGATGAGGAAGAAATACACTTCAATTAGGCTCATCGATCTTCAATCTTCGGCCAAAGATTACTTCTTCTTGCCAACCTACAGTCCACCTCAAGATGGTTGATACAAACAAAGATAACATCACTCAACACAATCAACAAACAAGTTAGAAGCTAACAAACATCAGGTACAACAAAGACTACCAAATTAGGTCCTTAAGTCTACCCATCTCTCATTTATTATTTCAAGGTCAAGTATTTTAAGTTTAGGGTTCGCGTGTGTGCGTCGGGAGCGTTTAAGCTCTGATACCAACTGTAACAACCCTTGCGAATGCGGAAATAAAACATAACAAGCATGTGATTTATATAGCGGAAAATACGATGTTTTTAAAACTTTTTACATGCAAATAGAAAGGTACGGGGAATGTCAATAATTACAAACCAAAGTATAAAATACTACAAGAGACGTAGTCTCTCAAAATGTTATCCAATATCAAAGTGATTAGCAAACTAGCTAAACAACAACTAGAGGTTACTCATCTAGGACAACGCCCGCTAGCTCACACCCGAACCCAAAATACCACAAGCAAAAAGCCATCCAATCAAGCAACCTGTTCATCCAGGAAAAACATGAACGCCACAGTCAGTGGGGAGTAACTCCGGGTTCTCCGAGCCATATCACATTAAACGTACATAAACGGAAATACAAAAGTAGAAGCATGCATATATAGATATACATGTGAAATACGAGAAGGATAAATAGGCAATTCAATATATAAGAATATCGGTACATGAAGTACAAATCCGTAACCATCATGCTATAGATAGACTCGGGGAAGACACTCTTAGGCAACCATACACTCACTAGGGCTTGCATCTCACCGTTAGCGGCATAAGTTTGATAAGATTGAGACTCGACAAACAAACCATGCCAAGTCATCCAATGATCACAAATAATCAATCATATAAACATCCATTCAAACGTACGAATACGTTGACAACATCTCTCACGGTAAATGATACGCACTAGCACCGTGTACATGACAAGTATGATTAAAATCGCATCCACGGGATAAACATTTCCCTGAACGCATACACGATTAACATTTCGTATATGTAGACTAATTTCCTCCGGTAGGACGACGATATAAATATCCGATCCTAGTCTAAACCTTGCCAGACTCTCGGAATAACATTTTCCGATTCGACATGCGATAAACATTTCGCATCCAAGACTCGGTCAATCATAGACGCCGAGTACCCCAAATTCGGTCAACCTTCACGAAAGAGGCGAAAAAAAGCACAAGCATCATAACAAGCGGTACGCTACATGCAATGACACCACCTCGCAAGTATACAACATTTGAGGGCCGGGTCGATCAACGCAAAGCGTTCGCCTCCCAACAACGTCGTCATATGCCCACTAACACATGCAATCAAGCAGTAAGGATACACTCCCCGTTACGACATTCCAGCCTTACGAACGTGGAGGTAGCCAAGGGAATGAGAGTACAAAGCACATAGAAAATTAGTGCTCAAACCGTAACATGTGTAAAAACCGACTCAAGTGGGACATACCAAAAATCGTCACAAAAACATGCGATACAAGCGAAGGGATTATCATATATTCGAAACATTAATATTTAAAGTCAACTTTTAGAGTCAAACCCGGAACTCAACAAAAGTCAAAGTCAAACCCGAGACCCGAGACCCGAGACCCAAACCCGACAATTGGAGTGGGCTACGAACAAATCATCAATGCAAGAAGACCAAGTCCAAAGGGTCAAGGAAAGTCAAGACGGGACTAGAATTCAAAGGGTCAACGAAAGTCAAGGCGCTCAACCAAGGGAAAAACTGGCAGCAAGAAACGCTGCCAGCGTTCAGACGACGCTGCCAGCGTCCATGGACGCTGCCAGCGTCCTGGTCTCAGGCACGCGTTCCTTCATTCTCCGTCTTGTAATCAACATACAACAATCATCATTTATCATCACAAACCATAAATTCTCATATCAATTATCAACTAACGACAAACATCATCAACAACACAATTCCTATGATTACTAATCCTATTCTAAATACGATTACTAACATAGAAATCACATAAAAACACGTAAATGATATCGAGTAACCCTTCACCATTACCTTTTTGCATCTTTAATCGATTCCTAAGTCTTCCTGTAGAGTCTATTGATCGAATACGAAGGAGGGGGGGTGAATTGAGTATTAAAAACTAGCCCCACTTTTTCGATTTATATGATATGTAATTAATTATTTGATCTTATGAATTAAAATCAACTAATCAATTAATCAAAGTAAGCGCGAATAACGAAATAACAAAAAGTAAAGAGATAAGAGAGAGGCACACGATTTTTGAAGTGGTTCAGTTTCACACGTTGAAACCTACGTCCACTATTCTCGATTAATAATTTTTAGTACCTTTGTACGGATTACAAAAATTACCAACCCACTCGTATAATCAACACTATGATTATACTCAAGGTGATAGCGCTAATACTCGATACTATCTTACGCTATAAGAAAGTACATATCACTCACAACAGATTCCGTTAAAGAATTGTAAGCTTATAATGATGTACTATTTTTCCAATAACGTATTTCACTCAAGCGATTGATAATAATTGATGCACGACTCTTTTGAAAAACAACCTCTAAAAATAATAAATATTTGCTCAAAGGTTTGCTTTAAAACGATTTTGGAAAATCAACACAAGTAAAATAAATAGCCGTGTGAAAGTAGTGTATTTCGTGTGTTTTGCAAATTGTATGTGAATGAGTATTTATAGTAGAAGAATTATAGTAGATCTAAAACCCTAGTATAATATTTAATAAAGATACTTATCTTATCATAAAATAATATATGCTTATCTTTTAGAAATATCTTTATCTCAAAATATTATTTGGTTTATCTTATAGAAATATATTTATCTTTATATCTCAAAATATTGTTGTAAAGATATAGTAGAATCCTAGATTAGGTAAACTAAGGAAACAACCTAGGTTGGCCGAAATCCTCTAGCTCACGAAACCCTAGGAGGCACGCAACCCGAGGTGGCACAATACTAGGTTTCCACGAAACCCTAGATGGCTCAAACACTAGGTGGGCTAATTAGGTTAACAACA
>JAIUZE010028116.1:0-11354 GCA_022085475.1 Heliosperma pusillum
ACGACGAAGAACGATGAAGAACGTTTAAAGAAAGTGTTAATTAGATCTTAATTTGATTTATTGTAAAATGAAAAGGTAGTTAGTGAGTAAGTGTGGTGAGTGAGCCGTGTACATATAGAGAAAATATGGAGTCGGGTTTTGAAATTGTTGTTACGGAATTGACTCGGGTTTAATAATTATATTACGGTAATTGATTAGATATAATTATATATTAAGTTAATTAAATCAAATATCTAGATATTATGTTATTGTAATCAAAAGAAAGAAAAATATCTAGCCTTATTAGAGGAAGAGGAGCGGTGTGGATAGGAGAGGAATCGGGTCTGATTTTGAGCGATTTGCGTAATTTAAACGGACGGATCGATAAAGCTACAAATATCTTAGATATTTGTATTAGTTTAATCGAAACAATTAAAAGATCTAATTGTGAGTGGAAAAAGATGACATGGGCGTGTGACTCATGCCAAAGTCGAGTTTCGGGTTTGTTTCGGGATTTACGATGACTCGGGAATAGTTAAATGATGTTCGAGATTAAACCGTAAAAGTTATTCTTTAAATTCCGAATAAATTCAAAATAATTATATTAAATTATGATAAATCTAAATAAATCTTAATAAAAATAAATTAAAAATATTATTTTTTTAAATAAAATTTCGGTCTTCAAAATTACAAGGCGAGTCGGAAAAAGTCAACGAAAGTCAAAGTTGACTTAAAAATGGGATTCTCATGGAATCTCTCAAAAATTCCAAATACGAACTCGGAATTTCAAAATTCAACTGGAAACAATAAATTTCACTTTAAAACTTAAACAGGCTGAAAAGTATTCGTAAAATATTTCCACTAGAAAAATAGGGTACTTTTCGGGTTGTTACACAATTGCTTCTACCCACTTAGAAACATAGTCAACAACGACTAAGTAGTAACGATTTCCGTTAGAAGAAGGGAATGGTCCTTGATAGTCAATACCCCAGACATCGAATATTTCAACTTCTAATATGCCGTTTTGAGGCATTTCATGTCTCTTGGATATTTGACTCATTCGTTGACAAGCGTCACAAGCCATAACAAAATCTTTTGAATCTTTAAACATCGAGGGCCAGAAAAACCCGGATTGCAAGACTTTGGCTACGGTCTTGGACGGACCATGATGACCACCATAAGCAGATGAGTGGCATCCTTCTAAAACTCCTTTAACTTCCCATTGGGGGATACACCGTCTATAAAGACCATCTGAACACTGCTTGAAAAGATAAGGATCATCCCAAACGAAGAATTTTGCATCATGTAAAAATCGCTTCCTTTGATTATAAGAAAGGTCAGGAGGTAGCTGTCGACTGACAAGAAAATTGGCCATATCAGCATAACAAGGAGAAGATTCAGTAACCGCCATCAATGAATCATCAGCAAATGAGTCATTAATTGGTGTTGGCAATCCTATTTCAGTTACTCTTATCCTTGAAAGATGGTCAGCGACTACATTTTCTGCTCCTTTCTTATCCCGGATCTCTAGATCAAACTCTTGAAGGAGTAAGATCCATCGGATAAGTCGAGGTTTTGCCTCGTTCTTTGAAAGCAGATATTTCAAAACAGCATGGTCAGTGTAAACAATTACTTTCGATCCTATAAGGTAAGAACGGAATTTGTCTAAGGCGTAGACAATGGCAAGAAGTTCTTTTTCAGTAGTGGCATAGTTGATTTGGGCAGGATCTAAGGTTTTACTAGCATAGTAAATTGCATGAAGGAACTTTTCCTTTCTTTGCCCTAAAACAACTCCAACAGCATAATCACTCGCATCGCAGATAAGTTCAAATGGAAGATTCCAATCAGGTGACTGGATTATAGGTGCGGTGATTAAAGCGCGTTTGATTTTGTTGAATGCCTCAAGGCATTCCTTCGTGAAATTAAAAGGCGCATCCTTAAAAAAGAGCTCAGTCAGGGGCTTAGCTATTTTTGAAAAATCTTTAATAAATCGTCGGTAGAAACCGGCGTGGCCAAGGAAACTCCTGATTCCTTTTACATTAGCAGATGGTGGCAGTTGTTCAATAACTTGGATCTTAGCTCGATCCACTTCAATACCTCTTTCGGAAATGATGTGTCCTAAAACTACACCTTCGTTCACCATGAAGTGACACTTTTCCCAATTGAGAACAAGATCAACTTCTTCACAGCGTTTCAATACTTTGGATAGATTTGTCAAACAATTATCAAAGGAAATGCCATAGACGCTAAAGTCGTCCATGAATACTTCCATGATCGTCTCAACAAAATAGGAAAAGATACTAGTCATGCAACGCTGGAAAGTTGCAGGTGCAATACATAGGCCAAATGGCATTCGGCGATAAGCAAAAGTACCATAGGGACAGGTGAAGGTGGTTTTCTCTTGGTCCTCAGGGTGGATAGGAATTTGGAAAAATCCTGAGTAATCATCTAGATAACAGAAATATTTGTGGCAAGCTAACCTCTCTAGCATTTGATCAATGAAGGGTAGAGGATAGTGATCTTTTCGAGTTGATTGATTCAACTTTCTGTAGTCAATGCACATACGCCATCCCGTCACAATCCTTGTGGGGATGAGCTCATTCTTTTCATTCTTGACTACTGTTGTTCCTCCTTTCTTGGGAACAACTTGAACAGGGCTAACCCATTTTGAGTCAGAAATTGCATAGATTATGCCAGCATCTAGTAATTTCATAACTTCAGCTTTACCTACTTCTTGCATGTTGGGATTAAGACGGCGTTGACCTTGAACACAAGGTCTTTGGCCTTCTTCTAAGTTGATTCTATGCATGCAAAAGTCGGGGCTTATGCCTGTGAGATCTTCAAGTTTATAACCTATTGCCTTTTTGTGTTTTCGCAAGATAGTCAATAGCGAGTTTAACTGATTTTCATCTAGGAGAGCACTCACTATGACTGGGTAATATTCAGACTCATCTCAAAAAGCATATTTTAGATTTGAGGGAAGAGGTTTAAGTTCAGGTTTATGTACTTCTGCCTTGGCAGGAGCATCAATTAAGCTTATAAACTCCTCAACTTCTTCAGACGGTATCTCTTTACCAGTCAGGTCCCTTTCCAGCTCACTGATCTCAAAATTGTCGTTTTCAGAGATATCCTCTAACAATAAAATTGCTTCTAAAGGATCCTCAATTATTGATGGATACAGAGATTCATCAATGATTGAGTCGACAATGTCAAGGAAACAGCAAGGCTCTTCAAGCATAGGGCTCTTCATTGCACTGTTTAAGTTGTAGGTAACTTTATCATCACCTACTTCTAATGTCCATTTTCCATTCTTGACATCGATTACTGCTCCCGCAGTGTGTAGCAATGGCCTTCCTAAAATGATAGGGATTTGCGAATCTTCAGCCATATCTAACACTATGAAATCGACTGGAATGAAAAACTTCCCTACTCTAACAGGTACATCTTCTAAAACTCCCATAGGTTGTTTTAGAGAACGATCTGCCATTTGCATGGTGATACTTGTGCATTTCAGAATTCCCATATTCAATTTTTCGCAAATGGAATAGGGCATAACGCTTACACTAGCACCTAGATCGCATAAAGCTTTATCAATAGTGTAGGTGCCTATAGTGCAAGGTATAGAGAAACTACCTGGATCCTTTAACTTAGGAGGGGACTTATTTTGCAATAACGCACTGCATTCAGCGGTGAATGCTATGATTTCTACATCATCGAGAGTCCTCTTCTTAGTTAAGATATCCTTCATAAATTTCGTGTAAGAAGGTATTTGAGTGATTAATTCAGTGAAGGGAACCGTTACTTGGAGGTTTTTGACAACTTCCATGAATTTACCGAACTGGGTTTCCTTATGATTTCTCCTCAAACGTTGGGGAAATGGAACTTGAATTTTGATGGGTTCCTTTTCGAGTTCATCCTTCTTTTCATGTTTGTCTTTCGCTTCCTTAGCGGTGGATGGTTGAAAATCTTTTTGGCTTTCTACTTGTGAAGGCTCAACTGTTGGTTCTTTGGGTTGCTGAGGTTCCGTATAAGTGGTACCACTCCTAAAGGTGATAGCATTTGCGGTGTCCCTCGGTTGTTCACCATGAGGTGGGAGTTGGCCTTGTTTTCTTTGGGCATTAGAGGCCGCCAATTAGGCCATTTGAGTTTCAAGCATTTTGATGGCAGCGTTTTGAGCTTGATCACTCTTTTGAAGTTGAGCAAACATTGAATCCTGCTTTTGAACAACTTGTAGAAGCATGGATTCAATTTTGCTCAAGCTTGAGTCATTTGGTTGGCCTTGAATTTGAGGTGGTTGGTGTTGAGATTGATTTTGGTATGGTTGATTGAAGTTAGGTTGGAATGAAGGTCTCTGGTTTTGAAAACCAGGTGGATTGTAAGGCTTTTGTTGGTGTGGTATGAATGGTTGTTGGATTTGTTGGTGGGGATTTTGAACGTTGGTACTTTTGTAGGACAAAAATGGGTGGTTTTTTGTGTTTTCGTTATAGAAGTTTGAGAAAGCGTTGCCTTGCCTATATCTTTGATAGGCATTGACTTGCTCTATTGAACTTCTACAATCTTGAAAACTATGCCCTCCAATCCCACATGTTTCACATACCACTACGTGGTTAGTGACGTTGATATGCTCCTTGGATTGGGAAGAGCTTCCTACTTGTTGCTGCAGAAGGGCTAATTGGGCTTCCAGGAGTGCTACTTTACTCGAATCATCCTGTTTGGCTTTGAGCGGTATAGCACGCGAGTTGCTATACTGAGAATCGTGGATTGCCATTGACTCGATAGTCGCACTAGCTATCTCTACATCGATTTGATCAAAACGACCATTGTTAGCGGAGTCGAGGATACGACGCGATTCGCCACAACAACCGTTGTAGAATGTGATAGCCAGGAACCATGAATCAAGGCCATGATGAGGGCATTCTCTTTGTAATTCTTTGTACCTTTCCCATGCCTCATAAAGGCTTTCGTCGCCTCTCTGACGGAATCCAGTAATTTGACTTCGTAAGAGTGCGGTTCGTTCTGGTGGGAAGTACTTTTGATAGAAAGCAAGAGCTAGACCATCCCAGTCGACTATTCCTAAGGCAACTCGGTCAAGACTATTGATCCGAGTTTTGCCTTTCCTCTTAAAGAGAAGGGAAAGAGCATTTCCCTAATCTGTTCTTGGGATACTCCAGTTTGTCTAATCGTGGAGCAATAGTCACAGAAGTTTTGGATATGAAGGTTGGGATCTTCTGTGGCATTGCCACCAAATTGATTTCTTTCTATTAAATTGATGAAGGCAGGTTTGATTTCGAAGTTTTGGGCTGTAATTTGAGGTGTAGCGATACCCTTTGGAAGTGTATCTGCGGTGGGTTTAGAATGGTCGGAAAGTCGTACCATTTTTGCTTGTGAAGATGAAGATGGAATGTTGGTTGAAGGTTGATTGATTTTTTTTAAATGGGGATGAGAATGGATCTTCTTCTCCTTCAAGATTAGGTAAGATATCCGAGTATTTCTCACGAATACGATCTAAACTTGAAATATTAGAAGCTTTTGAAATTTCGTTGAATAGCTTTAATTTCCTACGCAGAGTTCTTTCTAGTTCGGGGTCCAAAGGAATAGGGGTCCCTAGTCTAGAAGATCTGGGCATAAGATAGAAAAGCTAAGATGAAAAATCAAGAGAGGTCTAAAGGAATTTGAGTTCCTAAAGACTAGATAAAACTAATCGTGATTAAAATCACAAGAAAAGGAAAAATTAAACCGTGCTCCCCGGCAACGGCGCCAAAATTTGATCGGTCCTGTCGCAAGCCCGATGCAAAGATAAATTACCCAGACTAGGCTAATAACAAATTAATGTAATTAGGGAAGTAGGGGTCGATCCTCAGGGAGATGGTATTTCCTATGGATTGTGAATCGTCTCACAATTGAGTTTTATCTAATGATTTTCTGGGTTTTGGAGTTTTGATATCTAAGCTAATAAAAAGCATAAATGAAAACAATAAAGCAAACGATTATTTAACAATAATGAGAAGCATCTAGGGAAATAGGTTCACACATGTAGATTGACATATTGATGAAATTGGATTTAGGATATGCAACTAATTCATTGCGCGTCCGTAAGAATGGTGTGTTCATTACAATCATAGATCAGATGGTCTAGCAGGCTTTTAGTGCGATTTACTCGGTCTTAATCCACTATGTCATGCTTTGTCTATTCAAGTCATGTATATCTACTTTGGAAAAGAATTCCATACTAGTCAATGATTGTGATCAAGAATCGTCAACTATCGTTAAAGTCCAAACATGCATAAACACAATGTTTTAAAAGCACAATTTCTTTTATCCAATTATCATCTTTTAATCAATCTAACATGGTTACCCTATACCCTAGAAACGTGACTACTCACTCATGATTATGTTTATGTTTAAGATGATATTAACAATGAAAACTAGGATAGACATATTTAACAATAATTTAGACTCTCTATATGGCGATAATAACGACACTATATGACAATCTAAGAAATGAAACTATGATTATAACAACATAAAAACGAATCTAAGTGATACGAATAGGAAATAACAATCAAATGGTAAACAATAAAGAAAAATAAGTAAAGGATAAATTAGGAATACCTAGGTGACAATCAACGATGAAAGCGATAACAATAATAGAAATCCCTCGCATAGAAATACCGTACTTTGAATTACAACTCTTGAACCCAACAAAGTAGATACAAAGATTGAAATTCTAATTGAACTAAACTAATGTTTTGATATGAAATTATTCTCTTCCTCTAATGATTCCCCATGAAAAATCCAACGGGTATAGGATCGACTAAAACTATACTTTTCTAGGTGAATTTTAACGTCCGGAATAGCCATATACCTAATATTACCACATCTTTTACAAGGGCATGGAATACTAGAAGAACCATTCAAATTGTTCGCAACGACTTCATAAAATTCAGCTAAACCATCCTAATAGTTTGGGTCACTCATATTCGCAGGATTCATCCAAGTTCGAGTCATTTATCTACATTCGTAGTATATATAGTAAGCCAAGTAATTCAGGAAATCCAACTAATTAAAACTAATTCAATAATAAGCCAACTAATTCAGAAAATGCAATGTATAAGGCAACTAATTCACAAATAAACGAAATTCAGGAAATCAATAAAGAAAAATTATTAGAATACCTGATTAATAAGAAATAGCAGACGGAGATGATGACAAAGAGACGATCAGGAAATCAATAAATTATTAGTGTTTGTGGTTTTGTGATGCAGTATAATCGCTTTGTGTTTGTGTTTTTGTGTTGCAGTACAGTATTATTAGTGTTGTGTGTTTTTTTCATCTTTATTAAAAAGTATTGACAACGGTTATTATTCATAGTAACCGTTGTTATTAGTTTACTTATTTACAACGGTTAACAAAGTTATATCCGTTGTTACAACTAACAACAACGTACAACAAAATCATAACCGTTGTTATTAATTTAAGCCAAATTTTGCGCCAAATTAATAACTCATTATAACAACGGGTTTTTTTATACCCGTTGTTATTACTTTTCCTTATTTCGCGCTAAATTAATAACAACGGATATAGAATAAACTGTTGTAATTAGTTTATTTATTTACAACGGTCAATTTAGTTCACCCCATTGTTAAAACTAATAACAACGTTCGAAAAACTAATACTGTTGTTATAAGGTTTAATAAAATTCCGCGGAAAAAAAATTATCCATTCCACAACTGTTTTTCTTAATTTTCGTGAGTATGCGTTGTTGATGGGGCGTTGTTATTGCCTGTATTTGTAGTAGTGTGCCTTCCTCCACCGCCGCCACTCTCCCTTCCTTCCGTCCCTCCCTGCGCCGCCACTCTCCCTCCTACCACTACCCAACCTACCTCTATATATAGATCTGAATAAAAAAAGATAAACAAAAAACACCACACCACCACTTTTTTTATTTTTTGAATCTGGTTTTTTATTTTCAAAATTTTTTATGTTTTTCTGTTTTTTTATTTTAGATTTCATTTTTTATATTTTAGCTCTCGTTTTTTTTTGGTATTTGGTGGTGTATTTTCTAAATTTTATATTTCGTTTTATATTTTTATATTTTTGATCTTGTTTTTCTATTTTCTTAGGTTAGATCTCACTTTTATTTTCTTATATATCTTATTTTTTTTCTTATTTTTTAGATCTCGTTTTGTTTTTTTACATCTTAGTTTTTTTTGTTGTAAAATCTCATATTTTGGTTTTTTTTTCTTTTTCAAATTTCTTCTGTTTTTTATTTTTATTTTAGATCTATTTTTTTCATTATATAATTTTGGGTTTTTCTACATGGTACCCCCGTGTTTTTTCGAATTCTACGTGGTACCCCTTAGTTTTTAAAATTATCACTGGTACCCCTATACTTAGTAAACTACTAAAAATCGAGTTTTAAAACGGTTAATTTTTACAAAGAAAATATGTTTATGATTGTCTAAAGGATATTTATGATAACGACATGCAAAATTATTGTCAAAAGATTTATGAAAAGTGCATAACATAAACGTTTAAAATAGATAGATTAGTGCATTATGGGTATTTTGAGAAGTTTTCATTAACTTTAGGGGTATCATGTAGATTTTGAAAAATCGAGGGCTACCATGTAGAATTCGGAAAAATACAGGGGTACCATGTAGAAAAACCCTATAATTTTTGTGGATTTTTATTTTGGTGGATTTTTTTCCAGATCTAAAGTTCCATCATTATGTACTAAAGTTGTTCAATTATGGACTAAAGTTACTCCATTTAATAGTTTTATAACTAAAGTTACGCTATTAAGGCTAGAAGTTACGCTATTAAGGATTGAAGTTACTCTATTAAGGATTGAAGTTACGCTATTCATAACTAAAGTTACACTAGTATGAACTGAAGTTACACTAGTACGGACTGAAGTTATACTAGAAAAGACTAAAGTCACCTAAACATGTCTTACAAATTTCAAATTAATATATTAGATCTCATTTTAGTATAAAGTTACACTATAATTGACTAAAGTTACACAATTAATAAATGAAGTTATACTCGTAAAAACTCTAAAATTACACTCAAAAGAGTTGAAATTACACAAGTTTTGGTTTAATGTTACACTCAAAAGAGTTGAAATTACACTCGTAATGACTGATGTTATACTCATAAAAACTCTAAAATTATATAAACTTGTTTAAAGTTACATAAATTCAAATTTATATAGTGAAAATCATATTTTACTTTGAAGTTACAAAAATAATGGTTGAAGTTTCACTCTTAATGACTAAAGTTCGCCTCATAAAAAACCAAAAATCACATAAACTTGTCTTAAAATTACATAAATTCAAATTTATATAGTTTAAATCACATTTTGATTTAAAGTTACACAAAAAAAGGTTGAAGTTATACTCGTAGACTGAAGTTATACTCATAAAAGGCTAAAATCACATAAACAAGTCTTAAAGTTACATAAATATATATATTTATATAGTCAATCACATTTTAGCTAAATGTTACAAAAATAATGATTAAAGTTAGACTCGGAATGTAGGTGAAAGTCATTAAAACTCACTCATTTTGTTCTAATCTTGTCCCTTCATATTGTTCTAATCTTGTCCATTCATTTTTCTTTTAATCTTAGCCCTCCATCTTGTTCTAATCTTGTCCCTCCATCTCTTTCATCCAAAGGGCAAGATGAGGACTCATGGACTCAATTTTTGTAACACCCGGAAATGTACCCTATTTTTCTAGTAGAAATATTTTACGAGATCTTTTCAGCAAATTTAAGTTTTAATTTAGAATATAAAGTTTCGAGTCGAATTTAGAATTTCCGAGTTCGTATTTGAAATTTCCGCGAGATTCCATGAGAATCCCGTTTTAAGTCGTCTTTGACTTTTCTTGACTTTTAAGTCGTCTTTGACTTTTCTTGACTTTTAAGTCGTCTTTGACTTTTCTTGACTTTTGAGTCATCTTTGACTTTTCTTGACTTTTGAGCCGTCTTTGACTTTCGTTGACTTTTTCCTACATATACTCCCTTATAACCCTAACTCCCTCACAACTCAATCTTCTTCTTCCTCACCATAAACACCAAAACCTAGCCTCCATATTCTTTCAAGTTTAGAATCGTCACTACTCATTCGTTTCTTGCTCAAATTCACGTAAGTTCGTCTCATTCTTCTCCTATTACCTTCCTCTATCCGTTTTGATATTAAAATCATCGTCTTTCTCGCTTTTTAAATTATCCGTCTTTCTCAAGGTGAAATATATTCATCTTTTATTACCTAATTGTAGGTGGAGGGTTACTCGATATCATTTACGTGTTTTACATGCTTTATATGCTAGGATTCGTATTTAGAATACGATTAGTAAGTTTAGGAATCATGTTATGGATGATGATTGTTGTTATTTGACGATTGTTGATGATGAATATTGATTGTTGATAGTTATTAGAAATGAATTATGAGAATTGGAAATAAAAGGATTGAATTTATGTTGAAGGTTCTCGGGTGAATTGGTCACACATCTCACGGTCGTGAGATGGAATGTCACGGTCGTGAAACCTCATTTCACGGTCGTGAAATACAAGTCACGGTCGTGACTTGTGCAGTTTCCCTGCACTGACCCTTTTTCGTAAAATGATCATCTCTTCTTCGTTACTTGCTTGTTTTAGGCTTAGGACCATTCCTTGGAACCGTAAGAGGATAAGCTATCACCTCGACTTGGAATTAATGTAATAGCATGTCTAGAACTCTAGATATGACCGTTTGAAGTGAACCCTTGTTTTAGTTAGTTTCCAAACTTGTTGTTTTGGAGAGGTACCTATGTTTCCTATTTATTATGCTTCTTAAACTTGGTCTAATGCTTATGTATCATGTATTGATTCATGTTTTGGATATATGATATTTTCATTCGCTTTTATCACATGTTTTGTGACGGTTTTTGCTATGTCCCACTTTGAGTCGGTTTTTACAAATGATACGGTTTGAGCACTATTTTGTCTTGTGCTTTGTACTCTCATTCCCTTGGCTACCTTCCCGTTCGTAAGGTTGGAATGTCGGAACGGAGAGGTATCCTACTGCTTGAATGCATGTGTAGTGGGCATACGACGACGTTGTTGGGAGTTGAACGCTATGCGTTGTTCGACCCGGCCGTCAAATGTTGTGTACTTGCGAGGTGGTGTTATTTGCATGTAGCGTACCGCTTGTTATGAGGCTTGAGCTCTTCTCCGCCTCTTTCGTGAATTGATCTACGAATTTGGGGTACTCGGCATATATATTGTAAGACCGAGTCTTGGATGCGAAACGTTATCGCATGTCGAATCGGAAAACGTGATTCCGAGATCCTGGCCAGGTTTAGACTAGGACCGTATTATTATCGTCGTG
>JAIUZE010028117.1:0-18335 GCA_022085475.1 Heliosperma pusillum
TTATATTATTCATTGTCATTGCATGATTGGGCACCGTCAATGTATTGGTTCGTGAATGGATGATAATATGATGAATTTATTGTGGTCATCGCATGACTTGGCATGGTTTGTTTGTCGAGTCTCAATCTTATCAAACTTAAACCGCTAACGGTGAGATGTAAGCCCTAGTGAGCGTATTCGGTTGCCTAAGAGTGTCTTCCCCGAGTCTTAAATAACATGATGGTTCCTCAATTTGATTTCCATATGAGCTTATCATTATATATTGTATGCCTATCTATTCTTATTGTAACTCACATGTATATTCATATATGCATGATTTTACTTTTGTATTTCCTTATATGTACGTTTAATGTGATATGGCCTATCTATTCTTATTGTAACTCACATGTATATTCATATATGCATGATTTTACTTTTGTATTTCCTTATATGTACGTTTAATGTGATATGGCTGGGAGAACCCGGAGTTACTCCCCACTGACTGTGGTGTTCATGTTTTTCATGAATGAACAGGTTGCTTGCATTGGATGGCTTTTTTTGCTTTGACTATTTTGGGTTCGGGTGTGAGCTAGCGGGCGTTGTCCCTGGAAGTTTTCACCTCTAGAGGATATTAGCTAGTTTTGCTAAACACTTGTTCTTTGCTAACACTTTAAGAGACCCTGTCTCTTTGTTGTATTTCCGCATTTAGTTTGTAATATTTGACACTCCTCGTTTTATTTAACTTGCATGTATAACAGTTTTTAAAACTACCTATTTCCGCAATATATTTCACATGCTTGTTTGTTTTTATATTTCCGCATTCGTGAGGGTTGTCACACATATGCCATTGGATCTTGAAAATGGATGGTTGAGATTTAAAACAAAAAGTACACATTACAATTAAAATAATGACTAGCTTAATTACCTCTCTCCTTAGCCTTTCATAGCTATCCCTTTACACAGCTCTTCCCTCTCTCATCAAATCACAAATTCAAAAAAATCAGATTTGTTATCAACTCACTCTCTCTTTTTTACTTTTCTCTCATTTTATCATCTTCATCATTCCTTTTATTCATTTCTTCATATTCTTTTGCAAATTTACGAGTTTGGATTATAGATTGTGTGAGTAATTTTTTTCCTTTTAGCTTAAACTCTCTTATTTGTTAATTTCATGATAAAACTTTGAGATTTTTTTGTTGTTTTACAATTTCCGTGTAAAACAAAAGCGGTTTAATAAAATGCTCCGTAAATCTTCGTTCGAACTCCGATTAAAGCAAAACAAAAGCCTAACTTTATTTTTTTTTTGAGCCCGTCGCAATGGTGATATTTTCATATACTATTGATTTTTAAATTTGTTCATTACAGCTCGATTGTGAACGAAAAATCGGTTGAATTTTGATTAAATTACTTGTTTAAGTTGAAAGATAATGGTTGTGTAGTTGTATCTTGTGAAATTTTTGTTGGATATTTTTGAAATCGTTGGTTAGATGTTTAGAATGTGTAAATTAGTGTTCTTAGATGATGGGTGAGATTAATATAGTTTGAAATATACTGGTTTGTTTGACTAATTTCTTTTTAATCATATCTAAATTTGTAAATTGTTAATTGCAGGTTTGTTATGAAGATGGAGTTGATGATGATGATGATGATGATGATGATGATGATGACCATGAGAACAATGATCGTAAATTTCAAATATTATGTAACTTTATTTAACAATCCGAGTAACTTCAAGCCTGATTTGTGTAACTTCAGTTAACAATGAGTGCCACTTCAAACCTATTTTGTGAAACTTTAATTCACAATCAGTATAACTTCAAACTTTTTTTGTGTAACTTTAATTCATAAGCAATGTAACTTCAAGTCTATTTTGTTATGCTAAAGTTACAAAAAATAGACTTTACATTAAAATTACACAAAATAAGCTTGAAGTTACACTAGTTTATTAAAGTTACACAAACCAGGCTTGAAGTTACACTGATTGCTACACTTAAGGCCCTTCTAATGTAACTTTAGTGTGATTTCAATACTATATAGTGTAAATATATTTTGTGTAATTTTAGTTTTAAAGGGTGTAACTATAGTATAGATTTTGTATATCTTCAATATTAAAGGGTGTAACTTTAAGTCGATAAGATGTCTTTTTAAAAAAAAAGTGTAACTTCAAGTCAAATATAGTGTAACTTCAATTCAGACATGGTGTAACTTCAAATCAGATATGATGTAACTTCAACTTGATAACTTCATGTGACTGATGTAATTTCAAGTCAGATATAGTGTAACTTCTAGTCAGATATAGTGTAACTTCGATTCAGACATTGTTTAACTTCAAGCTGTAACTTCAAATAAATTTCAAACTATATTTTATAACTTCAATTGATACTGAATAATTTCAAATATATCAGTAATTATTTAATTATATTCAAGTAGATAGGATGTAACTTTAAGTGGTTATATAGTAACCTCGAGTAAATATGGTGTAACTTCAAATGAACTGAGCAATACTGAAAATTTTGAAATGTCAATCGTTCACGAAAACATTACCACAGCGACGGGCTCAAAAAAATAATAAAATTAGGTTTTTGTTTCACTTAAATCGGAGTCCGGATGAAGATGCACGGAGCCTTTTTTGAACCCGCTTTTATTTTACGCGGGAATGAATTTCGGATTTTATAACCAACATTCGAAAATTAAATGGTATACGAAAACATTTGGATTGCAATGGGCTCGTAAAAATAATAAATCTTGCCTTTTGTTTCACCTTAATTGGAGTTCGAATGAATAATTACGACAATTTGTTGTCTTTTATTTGTTAAAAAGTGTGAAAGACAATGAGTTGTATACTTGCTGAGAAACAAAAGAGATGAGAAAGCAATATACACGGGATCAGTAGGTCTTGCTTAAGACGGGTCGGATCTTGCAACGGGTATTTTGTGAGAGGAAATGGGTAGAGGGGACAAGGTGGGCACCCCCCATGTGCTCTCCACTCACCCTTGATGGGTATTTTGTGAGAGAATATGGTATCCGTCTTAAGCTTAAGACGGATACCTCCCGTCTTAAATAAGAATTTGTGACACGGGATAATAGTGAAAATGTGGCAGACCAAATAGTATTGGGAAGAGAAAAATACTCTCTCTCCTAATTTCATATTTTTCCTTTTTTTTTAGGGCCTATGAAGACCCACTTTGTTTCTTCATCTCAACCATTAGATCCACTCATCTAATGGTTGTTAGAAGGACTTATGGACTCAAATAAAATAAGGGACTCATGTGAACCTTACTATATATATATATATATACATATATATATATACATATATATACATATATATATATATATACATATATATATATACATATATATAGAGGTAGGATCTGGTGAGTCCACCTAAATATTTGAGTCCGTGAGTCCAGCTAAACAATATCACAGATTACACAAAACAATATCATTGATTATACTAAACAGTATCACGAAAAAAAAAAAAAACAGTACAAAAGGGTTAAAAATATTTTATGTCATACTACTCGCCGTTGACGACGACCACCCACCCACCAATACACCTAGATGACACAAGAAAACAATTATCCGGTATCGTCGTCACCCATTATTTATCTCATGTTTTCTTTTCATTCTCCATATTCCTCAACCCATACAAATTACTCCTACTCGGAGCTCACACCACCTCAATCACAACAAATTTGTCACTGTCATCGTTAATTAGGAGTCTCGTCGTCGATTATGAAGAAAAATGCCTGAGGCAAAGATGTTTAGTAGAGAGGAAATATGATAAAAGAAGCTATATACAATATGCTTCGGTGAAACACCGATAATAGTGACTTTTCGGCATGAAAGGGCGAGAGAATAATGGTGTTTGTCGGAGTTTCGGTATTGGAATTAATAGGTGTGAAAAAAAGTAAGAGAAAAAAAAGTTAGTAATATTGCGCGAAAGTGGTTCAGTGGTGTGATATTGTATAGTATATCCCGTGATATTGTTTAGTATAACCTGTGATATTGTATCATGGACTCACGGACTCAAAAAGATAGGGTGGACTCACATGATCCTAATTCTCTATATATATATATAATATATATATATATATAGAGAATTAGGATCATGTGAGTCCACCCTATCTTTTTGAGTCCGTGAGTCCATGATACAATATCACAGGTTATACTAAACAATATCACGGGATATACTATACAATATCACACCACTGAACCACTTTCGCGCAATATTACTAACTTTTTTTTCTCTTACTTTTTTTCACACCTATTAATTCCAATACCGAAACTCCGACAAACACCATTATTCTCTCGCCCTTGCATGCCGGAAAGTTACTATACGCGTCATTTCACCGTAGTTTATTTGTTGGAGCCAGTGTCCTCCACAGTTAGTGCAATAACATAAATAAATCTCTGTAGGTTCACAGGGTATACTTCGTATAATAATCAGTTGATTAACGTTTATCAATAACGGTTGGCTTGCTAGATAAGTTTGACGTTATTGTCATACTGATGGCGGTAATCAACTGGTCCCTAAAAGTCACACCTATTGGATGTGTTCGAGAGATATGATTATTTGAGAAAATAATTATATTGATGCCTTATAATATGACTAAAAGGTTAGTCAGTGTTTTTGACTAAACGGTTAGTCAATGTGATGATAAAAAATTATTTAATACAGATTAAATAATGTTGTTTAGCCGAATTAACAGTAATTCGCGATTAAATATAAAAGGTTATATTTAATTGTCATATATATTGCAAGCTAAATTAAATATAAACTGATATGTTGAATTAGTAAAATTGTAAATATACGGATATTTATAATTAATAATATACGGATATTAATTGCAATATATTAATAGCTAAATATGAACCGAAAATAAAGTATTATAATACTCTAAAATTTCGGCCATATGGAGGGTTTTTAGGAAAGAAAATACCTTTCCTAATTACACTAGGATACCTTGTGATAGGGGACTATATAAAGGAATTGGTTTCCCTATTTTAGGGCTTCTTGATCAACCCTAATCATAAGTTGAGCCTCCACCATCACATAATTCACAAAAGAGAGAAAACGGTTTCTCAAGAGTTCTAGCAATCTCAAGGCATATCTTGTTCCATCTAGGGTGTTTTGATTAGGAGAATACCTATTTTGGTATTTGTTCTTAGGCCTTTATCGCAAGGACTAAAGGTTATTTCTTAATCCCTTCGTCTTATGCAATTTTGTTTATGACTATTAATCATATAAGTTAAATTTCATTATAATCCTGTCGATTTAAAGGGTTGTATACGGATACAAATCCCACAAGTGGTATCAGAGCCTTAGGGCTATGAAATTTTTATATGATTTTCATAAAAATTTGAATTGCATAAATTTTAATAAAAAAAAAAAAAAAAATTTCGGTGCAAATTTTTTTTTGGCCGTGTGATTTTTTGTTGTTGTTCCATTCGATTATTGTATTATTATTTTAATAGGTTAAGATGATAATATGAGAATTTGTAGATGTTTAGGATTCAATACTGATTGAATTAAAACGTGAATGGATTTGGTTTGATTGTTGATGAACATCAATTTGTGCTTCATATTTTCGGTATCAATGTTTAATAATGATTAGATATTGCTAGTTTGTACCGATCTAGTTAATATAAGCAAAATCGATTTTTCATCCGTTCAATTTTTTTTTGCCACTGTTTCGGCTGCTGTACATATTAAAAAAAAAAAAAAAGAATTTTTTTTTCGTCTTTTTCTCGGCCTGCAGTGCTGTTTTTCGTTTTTTTGTGTTTTTTCCGGTTTTTCTAAAAAACCGTGACAGCTATTTAAAAATAAAAAAAAAAAAAAAAAAATTTTTTCGTTTTTCCTGACGGTGAACAGTAACCGTACCGGGAATTTTTTTTGTGAAGCGGTTCACATTGATACCATATTATTTTAAAGCGGTTTAAAATAATATCGTTGTAATTCATATTAATTATGAATTTTCATTGGATTTGAATGATATCTCGTGATTAATTACGGAATTATCACGTGATTAGAATGGTGGTTTGGATAATTAATCAATTTAATTTTGCATTGTTTGATTAATTTTTAGTTGATGCTTTTATTATGTTGAATGACGCTTGAATGGTTTATTTTACGCAATTTTGTACAATCGGTTGTAATTTACTAGTGTGGCCTTAGTAGATTATGTTTTCGTAATGAAGGAAACATAGTCTTGGATGTATTATGAGATCTCGTATCTCCGCTTTGTAATTTTAATTTTCATTATTATTTTTAATTAGAATGTAAATAGGTTTACATCTGTAATTTTAAATGTATTTTGAGAAGATTCGAGACGGAGATCGGATAGCTCACTCCCGCTACAAAGACAATGGAACATCAAGACTCGGGTCCAAGGAGGATTCCAACTTGTATTTTGTTCATTTTGGTAGTTAGGCCACACTAGGTGCTTTATTTTGCGTTTTTTTTATTTTTTTTCTCGTTGCTTATTCACATGCTAGAATAAATTGCATCATATTCCGCCTAAACCAAACCACCTAAGATTGCATGAAAAATGATTCATATAGATTGAATGTTTATATCATGGACATACGGATGTCACTCGTCTTTAGGGCCATCACCTTAGTTTAAATCATTATCGAGTTGCTAGACATTCGTTCACTTAAATGAATTAAAGTTAAGATGATGGGACCTTCCCCTATAAATAAAATTGAGACTAGTCTTTATAGGAAAAGCTACTATGAACCCCTTCTTCGTCGGAAGTCATAATATGACCCCTTCTACGTTGGGTAAGTAGTGAGTGTTGACCTATTTTATCTCAACATTGTAGTACGAGTAATATCTCGTGATTATGATGGACTAAAGATAGAATTTACAGAAATTTATCGACCGAGAATTCTAAAGGTAGAATTAGCCAAGAGGTTGGCTTATCAATTTACAGAAATTGAGTCTCGGGATCATTTATATAATTCTTGAGGGAGGTCAATTGTATAAATGCATAGTCACGCATTAAAACAGTTTTTTGCATTCGACTTAAATTAAAACGTTGAATACTTATCATATTTTGTTTTACTTTCAGTTTTCAAACTCGTTATACAGATATAACTGCTATAACAAATGGCTGGCCATGCTGATGACCCAATGCCAAGTGCCACGCTCGGACGTGAGACCTGGCTTAAGATCTTCATGGACAATATGAATCAGTCTACACGACTGAAGAATAACGGGTCCAACTTCGCAGATTGGGAGGCGGCATTACGGAATGCTGCCATTGCTGACGGTAAGCTCAAGTACTTGACTGAGCCACTACCGGTCGACCCAGGCCCAAATGCGAGTACCGATGATCGATTTGCTTATAGAGATTTCGTAATGGAGGCGGGTGCGATAAAGAACGTACTCATCTTTTCAATGGAATCAAATTTGCAAAGGCGATTCATTGCCCATGGTGCGAATAAGATTTTCACCACGCTCTCTAACGAGTTCTCGAAAGCTCCGAGGATCGTTAGCTATGAGCATACCTGTCGCTTCTTTGAAGCAAAACTCCAGAAGGGGCAAGCTGTTAGCCCACACATTCTCGATATGATTGAGAATGTCGAGAAACTGGAGGCACTTGGTTGCAAAATAGATGAGAAGATCATTATTGATCGCATTCTTCATTCACTTCATGATGGGTATGCCCTTTTTAGGGCCAATTACTACATGAATGACATGAATAAGAGTCTTCATCAGCTACACTCACTTCTTGTTCAGACCGAGAGTGATCTGAAATTGAGTGGGAGCGTGAAACAAGACGTTCTCATGATTGCAAACAAGGGCAAGGGTAAGGGCAAGGCACAGGCTAACCTAACGGTAGGAAAGCCGAAGTTCAAAAAGCCGGGACAAATCAAGAGTGGGCCTGGTGAGTCTAGCGGTAGCTCACAAGGCAAGACAAAGAGTGATGAAGGTAGCGTGGAGTGCCACCATTGCCACAAGATTGGGCATTGGAGGAGGAACTGCCCCGTGTACCGTGAGGACATCAAAGCAGGCCGTGTTGCTCCTGTTGGTATGTCTTCTCCTTCTTTTATTCATATGATTGAGATTAACCATGCAAGTTTCGGAACTTGGGTATTAGATACTGGTTGTGGTTCTCATCTGTGTAATCATTTGCAGGGTCTAAGAAACATCAAAACTCTCGCAAAGGGTGATGTGGACCTGCGAGTGGGGAATGGAGCTAAAGTTGCTGCCGTTTCAGTGGGGACATATGTGATCCAGCTCCCGAGTGGATTTGAGTTATTGCTGAATAACTGCTACTATGTACCCAGTTTATCTAAAAACATTATTTCTGTTTCCGTACTTGTTAGAGACGGTTTTTGTTTTGTAATAAGGGATAATAGCTGTATTTTCTCGTTAAACGAAATGATTTATGGCAAAGCAGTTTCCATAAACGGAATTTATGTTTTAGATCAAAGCACAGATGTTATGCATATGAATAGTAAGAAAGCAAAGGTTGGTGACAAAGATCAAACCTATTTATGGCATTGTCGTATGGGACACATAAATGAGAAACGCGTGAAGAAGCTCATTGATAATGGGACTATCTCTCCATTTGATTATGAATCATTTGGCACGTGTGAATCATGTCTCATAGGCAAAATGACTCGAATTTCCTTCAAAGGTGTTGGAATGCGCGCTGCTGACCTATTAGGACTCATACATACAGATGTGTGTGGACCTATGTCAATCAACGCTAGAGATGGCTATAGATATTTTATCACTTTCACGGACGATTTAAGTAGATATGGACATGTCTACTTAATGAAGCATAAAAGTGAGTCCTTTGAAAAGTTCAAGGAATTCCAGAATAAGGTTGAGAACCAGCTGGATAGAAAGATTAAAGCACTACGTTCGGATCGTGGTGGCGAATATCTTTCGAATGAGTTTGATCAACACCTTAAAGGCTGTGGTATAGTACTACAGTTAACTCCACCTGGAACGCCACAGTTGAATGGTGTGTCCGAACGGAGAAATCGAACATTACTAGATATGGTTCGATCCATGATGAGTCACACGGTTGTACCTGATTCATTATGGGGATACGCTCTTTTGTCAGCTACTTTAATACTGAACCGAAGTCCGTCTAAAGCTGTAGACAAGACTCCATATGAACTATGGAAGGGAACGGTCCCTAACTTGTCCTTTATTCGGGTTTGGGGCTGCGAGGCTTATGTCAAGTGGAGACCTGACGATAAGCTCGGCCCACGATCGGTCAAGACATACTTTATTGGTTATCCAAAAGGGATGTTTGGTCATTACTTTTACTCGCCTACCGAACATCGAGTTTTTGTTGCGGCTAGTGCGACGTTCTTAGAGAAAGAGTTTCTCGAGAATAGGACGAGTAATAGAACCTTCGATCTGTCGGAGATTCAAGAACCAACAACCGAGCAACCAATGGAGGAAACTGTTCCTCCATCGTCGGCTGCGGTTAATATTCCTTTGGAACCTAGAAGGTCGGGTAGAGACTCTATTCCTCCAGACAGATACATTGGTATGGTCGAAGGGAATGAGAGAGATGACGTTTTACTCCTAGAGAGAAACGAACCCGTTACCTATAAAGGTGCCATGACCTGTTCCGACTCAAAGCTATGGCTTGAAGCCATGCAATCCGAGATGGACTCTATGTACGAGAATAACGTATGGGATCTGGTTGACTTACCTGATAAGGCTCGGCCTCTTCAGTGCAAATGGCTTTATAAGATAAAGCATTCTGTAGAAGGACAACCAGATACATACAAGGCACGACTAGTGGCAAAGGGTTTCACTCAAGTGCACGGTTTGCACTATGATGAGATTTTTGCACCCGTAGTCATGCTGCGTTCCATTCGGATAATCTTAGCGATTGCCGCTTTTCATGACTATGAAATTTGGCAAATGGATGTGAAAACCGCCTTCTTAAACAGTTATTTGGAGGAGGAGTTGTACATGGTACAACCCAAAGGTTTCATTGATTCTAAAAATCCTAAGAAAGTATGCAAGCTTAAGCGTTCCATCTATGAACTTAAGCAGGCATCTCGGAGTTGGAATCATCGTTTCGACCAAGTGATAAAAGAGAATGGCTTCACTCGATCGGTCGAGGAACCATGTCTATATATCAAGTCGAGTGGGAGCAAGATAGTCTTCCTGATATTGTATGTAGATGACATACTCTTGATTGGGAATGACATACCTCTCTTAACTTCGGTGAAAGTTTGGTTAAAGAACCATTTCCAGATGAAAGATCTGGGCGAGGCACAAAGAATTTTGGGGATCCGTATCTACAGAGATAGATCACGACGGATGTTATCCCTAAGTCAGGAGTCTTATATAGATAAGATTCTTGAGAGATTCAGCATGACCAACTCCAAGAAGGGGAACCTTCCTATGGTTTCTGGGATGCAGCTGAGCAAAGCTCAGGCACCTAAGACATCGGAAGAGGTCGAGCGCATGAGTCGGGTTCCTTATGCTTCTGCTATAGGATCGATCATGTATGCCATGATATGCACACGTCCAGACGTGGCATATGCATTGAGTATGACTAGTCGATACCAAGGCAATCCAGGTGAAGCACACTGGATGGCTGTTAAGAATATCCTTAAGTACCTACGGAGGACTAAGGATTGGGTATTGACTTATGGAGGTGACACTGAGCTATGCGCAATCGGTTACGCAGATGCTAGCTTCCAAACGGATCGAGATGACTCAAAATCTCAGTCTGGATTCGTTTTTACTCTTAATGGCGCTGCGGTCAGCTGGAAAAGCTCCAAACAAAATGTTATAGCAGATTCTACGACTGAATCCGAGTACTATGCTGCTTCAGAAGCTGCGAAGGAAGCTATATGGATGCGTCAGTTCTTACAAGGACTAACTGTAGTTCCTAGTTCGAATGATCCGATCACCATCTATTGTGATAATAGTGGTGCCATCTTCCAGGCTAAGGAGCCCAAGTCCAGCAACAAGTCAAGGCATGTACAAAGGAAGACTCACATGATACGAGATTATGTGGAGCAAAGGGAGATAGTGATAGATAAGATTGCCACGGATAATAACGTTGCAGATCCTTTCACTAAACCTTTAAGATATGATAAGCATGTAGGGCACGTTATTTCCATGGGAATCAAACGTGTTCCTGAGTTGTATTAGTTGTTTTTTATGGATTAGACATCTGTATCTTTTCATAAAACTATTAATAAAATCATCGTTTTGTTTGATATATTGTTTTTCATGTGGGTTGTACAGACAACATTGAACACCACAAAGTGAACTGAATTACTTTATATATGTTTTGGTCCGTAATCACCTACATGAGCTGATAACTCTGGTGATTATATTGTGACGTCGATTGATGGTGGGTTCAACGAGCCATAAGTCAAACAGTTGACTGATCGATCACATATGCGGGATATACTGATACCTCGCAGGACAGTTTTGTGACGACGTTATGGAATCCTAGATGTTACGGAACATTTGTGCCAGGTCGTGGCTAGGACATCCATAGTGTTCCTAGAGTCGATTCTTTTGACTATCGACTGTCTCTTGAGATTAAGGCAGTTTTTGGATGACTTTGGTTTCTTTCTCATGGTCGACCGTAACAGGAGGCTAAGTAGATTTTTACTGGGTCATTTCATACTACGCTTGTTTCTGCAAGTTTCGAGTTGAAGAAAATATCCAACCTTTATCAGGTTATATCATTTCTCAGGGCCACTCGAGGAGTTGTAACTGAAATGCATGGCCATGCTCGAATACAGATTCGTTTATCAGTTGAGTTACTCTCTAGTCGGGAAAACCACTCTTGATACAGATCACTTGTAAACTACGACCTTTGTAAATACGGACTTTGCAAATTGGTTTACATTGAGTGGGAGAAATTATATAGGATATGAGAATCGGTTATCGCACATACACTTGTACGGACAAGTGGGAGATTGTTGGAGCCAGTGTCCTCCACAGTTAGTGCAATAACATAAATAAATCTCTGTAGGTTCACAGGGTATACTTCGTATAATAATCAGTTGATTAACGTTTATCAATAACGGTTGGCTTGCTAGATAAGTTTGACGTTATTGTCATACTGATGGCGGTAATCAACTGGTCCCTAAAAGTCACACCTATTGGATGTGTTCGAGAGATATGATTATTTGAGAAAATAATTATATTGATGCCTTATAATATGACTAAAAGGTTAGTCAGTGTTTTTGACTAAACGGTTAGTCAATGTGATGATAAAAAATTATTTAATACAGATTAAATAATGTTGTTTAGCCGAATTAACAGTAATTCGCGATTAAATATAAAAGGTTATATTTAATTGTCATATATATTGCAAGCTAAATTAAATATAAACTGATATGTTGAATTAGTAAAATTGTAAATATACGGATATTTATAATTAATAATATACGGATATTAATTGCAATATATTAATAGCTAAATATGAACCGAAAATAAAGTATTATAATACTCTAAAATTTCGGCCATATGGAGGGTTTTTAGGAAAGAAAATACCTTTCCTAATTACACTAGGATACCTTGTGATAGGGGACTATATAAAGGAATTGGTTTCCCTATTTTATGGATCTTAATGAACCCTAATCATAAGTTGAGCCTCCACCATCACATAATTCACAAAAGAGAGAAAACGGTTTCTCAAGAGTTCTAGCAATCTCAAGGCATATCTTGTTCCATCTAGGGTGTTTTGATTAGGAGAATACCTATTTTGGTATTTGTTCTTAGGCCTTTATCGCAAGGACTAAAGGTTATTTCTTAATCCCTTCGTCTTATGCAATTTTGTTTATGACTATTAATCATATAAGTTAAATTTCATTATAATCCTGTCGATTTAAAGGGTTGTATACGGATACGAATCCCACATTATTGTATATAACTTTTTTTTTAATCTTATTTCCTCTCTATTTAGCATCATTGCCTCGGGTGTTCTTCTTCATAGTCGACGCCAATGATAAATTTTGTTGTGATTGGTGGTGGTCTGAGCTACGAGTAAGAGTAATGTGTATGGGTGGAGGAATATGGAGATTGGAAAGAAAACATGGGTAAATAATGGGTGACAATGATGGTGGATAAATGTTTGCTTGTGTCATCTAGGTGCTTCGATTGTCACCGGTATTGGTGGGTTGGATAGTCATCGTCAATGGCAAGTAATATGACATCCAATTTTTTTAACCTTTCTGTGCTGCTCTTTTTTTCGTGATATTGTTTAGTATAACCAGTGATATTGTTTAGTGTAATCTGTGATATTGTATAGCTGGACTCACGGACCCAAATATTTAGGTGGACTCACCGGATCTTGCCCCTCTCTCTCTCTCTCTATATATATATATATATATATATATATATATATATAGAGAAAGGATCAAGAGAGTCCAACTCAAAAGAGTGAGTCCATGAGTCCTCATCCAAGCCCTTGAATCAAATAGATGAGGGGCTAGGATTAAAACAAAATGGATGGTCAAGATTGTGAGACACACACAATCCATTCTCTTTGAAAACCTAATATAAATATCCTTTCATCCATCAATTTCACTCATTTTCACATTCAACCACTCTCTCTACCTCCCTTCTCTCACTACAATCCTCTAAAATCATCTCACAAAAAAACCCTAAAAAAAAAACCAAACCCACCAGCCCCCCTCAACCCGCCGCCCCTCCACCGCCTCTCCACCGCCCCTCCACCGCCGACCTCTGTCCTCCATCCACCCCCAGCACCGCCTCCTCCACCGACAGTCCTCACCTACACCGCCGACCTCCCACCGCGCCACTCTCCACCGCCACGCACCACTCTCCACCGCCACTCTCCCACACCTCCACTCTCCACCGCCTTTTTCTCTCCTTTTCCCTTCCCTTCTCGGCCACGCACCACCACCTCCATCCTCCACCGCCTCCCTCCTGCCTCTGCCTCTGCCACCGTCTCCTCTCCCTCATCCCCCACCTCCTGTCGCCTCTCATGTGCTCCCTCCTCCCCCCTGCAAACACCATCAACATCAACACCCCCACCAAACAACCACCACCAAGTTTCAGATCTAAAAAAATTAGATCCCGTTTCAAAAATTTTCTTATATTATCTTTAATATATCTGTTTTTTTATTAAGATTGTACATGTTTTTTATTTTTATTTTATGTGTTTTTTTTCTAGATCTACTTTATTTCTTTTCAGATTTACTTTTTATTTTAAATCTTGCTTTTTTCCCCAAAATCTCATGTTTGTTTTTTCAGATCTAAAAAATCACCATTTGTTTTTTTGTGGTTAGATGTTTTATTTCACTGGAGTGACACTATTAAGTACTGAATTAACACTATTAAGTACTAAAGTAACACTATTAAGTACTGAAATGACAAGTATTGAAGTGACACTATTATTATTGGTGGTTGTTGAAGTTACACCATTATTAGCTAAAGTTACACCATTATTAGTTAAAGTGTTCTTTTATGTTATTTTTACTTTCTAGATCTATTTTTTTTAATTATATCTTGCTTTTTTTATGTTATTTTACTTTTCCAAATCTGTTTCTTTTTACATCTTTTTTTAATTTTTCAAATTTCTTATGTTTTTTTATTTAATTTTAGATATTGTTTTTTTTTTTACTCTTAAAAACTGAAGTAACACTCTTAATAGACTGAAGTAACACTCTTAATAGACTGAAATAACACTCTTAATAGACTGAAGTAACACTCTTGATAGACTGAAGTAACACTCTTGATAGACTGAAGTAACACTCTTGATAGACTGAAGTAACACTCTTAATAGACTGAAGTAACACTGTTAATAGACTGAAGTACTGTTAAAAGACTGAAGTAACAATCTTAAAAGACTGAAGTGACACGTTTAAGGACTGAAGTGACTTTTTCAAGGACTTGAGTTACGCTCGTAAAGACTGAAGTTACGCTTATAACACAATTTAGTTGTCTTAAAGTTACATAAATTCAAATTAATATAATCGGAATCACAATTTAGTTTGAAGTTACACAAAGAATGGTTGAAGTTACACTCGTAATGACTGAAGTTACACTCATAAAAGGCTAAAATCTCATAAACTTGTCTTAAAGTTACATAAATTCAAATTAATATAATCGGAATCACAATTTAGCTTGAAGTTACACAAATAAGGGTTGAAGTTACACTCGTAATGACTGAAGTTACACTCATAAAAGACTAAAATCACATAAAGTTGTATTAAAGTTACATAAATTCAAATTAATATTATCGAAATCACAATTTAGTTTGAAGTTACACAAAGAATGGTTGAAGTTACACTCGTATTGACTGAAGTTACACTCATAAAAAGTTGAAGTTACAAAAACTTATTGTTACAATATGAAGGTAAGTGTAGGTGGAATTCATTAAACCCCACTCATTTTAATCTAATCTTGTCCCTCCATCTTGTTCTCATCTTGTCCATTCATTTTTGTTATAATCTTATCCCTTCATCTTGTTTTAATCTTGTCCCTCCATCACCTTCATCCAAAGGCTTGGATGAGGACTCATGGACTCACAAAAAAGGATGGACTCATAAGAACCTATCTCTATATATATATATATATATATATATATATATATAATTAGGATCATATGAGATCACTTTTATTTGGTGATGTTGTAATCTAGACCATCCAAATAAATAAGCATTGATGGCTTAGATTGAGCCACGTCATTTCCTTATTCAACCCCCTTTCATGTGCTCTAATTCACTCATTTACGGTTTCTTCCCTGTTTCTCATCTTCCTTTTTTTCTCTTCCATATTTTGTTGATCATAAATTAATAAACAACTAAATCAAGTTGCTTCATTTACTTCGTATTTTCAATTTTTCATCCATCATATTCTTTCATATCAGGTTCGTTTAAATTCATCATTTATTTCTTTCTAATTTCGTTTCTTTATATTCATTAATTTTGTTTGTTTATTCATTAATTGCTAATAATTTGGTTTGAATCTTCAGTTGTATGTTTCTCGTTGATCTCTTAGCCGAAAGTATTATCGTCATCAGTTCGGTGAACCGGGGCTTGATTCTAGACGTTATTTCGTGCTTATGATCGAAGTTGGATATGGAAAACACGCATTATTGGAAATCAATCTATTTAGGTAATTTTCGAAGTTAATTTAAGGGATTCATAAGATGATATGCATAATTGGAACGATGATCAATCGTCAGAATTTGTCCAAAGCGGTGATACCGCTATCAATTCCATTGCTACTGATGCTAATTATGAATTTATTGATAATGATTCTGATGATTTTATCTTTCATCGCAGTCCGATTTATCAATTGAGCAATAGTTCATTGTTTTTTCCATGAATTTAGGTACATGATGATTATAGCCACGATGAAGATGAGATTGCAATAGTATCGCAATAATCGCGATAATCTCACAGTCTTGTTAATTCTAATCTTTCGATTAATTATCTTAGTCTAATGACATTGGTTTTCCTTATCTTTCAAAAGTGAGATTGCGTCTGGTTTGGTTTTAAGTCACTTTAGATTCATTTTCCTGTCACTATTTTCATATTTTCTGCCATTCTAATTTATGATATTTTTTTACATCTATAAAGACTATAATTGTCAAAAGTGAGATTAGGTGGTGTTTGATTTTATGTCACTTCAGTTAAATTTTTCATCACTTTTGGCATATTTTCTGTCACTCTATTTTTGTCATTTTTTTTACAACGGTAATTGTCAAAAGTGAAATTGGGTGGTGTATGATTTTGGGTCACTTCAGGTATATTTTTTGTCACTTTAAGCGTATTTTCAATCACATTATTTTCTGTCAAATTGGTTGGTGTATGACTTTGTGTCAGTTTAAGTACATTTCCTGTCACTTTAGGCTTTAGGCATATTTTATGTCATTATATTTTCTAGTCATTTTTTGACAACTTTAATTATCAAAGGTGAGATATGGCGCGGTATGATTTTATGTCACTTTAGATACATTTTCTGTCACTTTTGGCATATTATGATATTATTATATTTAGTCATTTTCTTTTGTCTTTTTTATACAACTATTGTTGTCAAAAGTGAGATTTGGGTGGTATATAATTTATTGTCACTTTAGGTACATTTTCTGTCACTTTAGCCATATTTTTTGTCATTCATTTACAATCAAAAGTTTGATATTTTTCCGTCTATTAGCTCAAAAGGTAGAGCATTGTGCAAATTGCACAAGGTGTGAGTTCAAATCTCACATAGACGACTAAATATAATAATATCATAATATGAAGCTCGATTTCAATTTTGTTATTTTAAATGTTATTTCTATTACCTGAGTTACAAAATATGTCATTTTAAACATATTATATGTTATTATAAATTAAATCAAATAATAAATTTTTTTTTTAATGTAAATTACAATATTGTTACTTTAAATACTATTTTTGCTATTCTAGTAACAATATCTGTCACTTTTAAGTATATAATATATGTTCATATAAGTTAAATTAAATTATATCATTTTACCTATATTACGATTTTGTATTTTTAAATGTCTTTTATGTATACTCAAGTAAGAAAATGTCACTTTATGCATAATATTTGTCATTTTTTTTTACATTATTTTCCTATTATTTGTCCATTGAGTATATGAAATATGTTGATAATTTTTTGTGTTTGGAAAAAATATTGTCTGATTGAATTATTTGTTGGGCTTACTTTATTTTGTTTCTTAATCTTCTAGTCCATTCTGTAACACCCCGGCCCAAACCTTGGGTCGGGAGCGGTCACTCATGATAGCTCTCCAGGCTGTGTACATGGCCCACAGATCAACACGGGTCTTTTCCAGCGCATTTTGTCCTCACTCATGCACATCCCGGGAACCTTCCCAGGAGGTCACCCATCCTAAGACTTCTCCCAGTCAAGCACGCTTAACTGTGGAGTTCTTTCGCATGGATAACCAGAAAAGAAAGTGCACTTTGTTGATATGAGTAGTACTTTCAATCCTTTTAAGCAATAGTCATTTAAGCCTCTCAATGGACCTCTTCAACTATTGTGGGGTGTTACAATCACCCCCACTTGAAGAACGCAACGTCCTCGTTGCGCCTGGGAGCATAACCGCTAACCCAGAATCCTCCCCCGCTAGGTTGGTGATCACAATGGAGCGTATAACAACTGCCTCCATCACCAGACGGTCGCAGGGTTGCTCTGATACCATTTGTAACACCCCACAATTGTTGAAGAGGTCCATTGAGAGGCTTAAATGACTAGTGCTTAAAAGGATTGAAAGTACTACTCATATCAACAAAGTGCACTTTCTTTTCTGGTTGTCCATGCAAAAGAACTCAAAAGTTAAGCGTGCTTGACTGAGAGTAGTCTTAGGATGGGTGACCTCCTGGGAAGGTTC
>JAIUZE010028117.1:18355-33689 GCA_022085475.1 Heliosperma pusillum
TTGTAACACCCCGGCCCAAACTTTGGGTCGGGAGCGGTCACTCATGATAGCTCTCCAGGCTGTGTACATGGCCCACAGATCAACACGGGTCTTTTCCAGCGCATTTTGTCCTCACTCATGCACATCCCGGGAACCTTCCCAGGAGGTCACCCATCCTAAGACTACTCTCAGTCAAGCACGCTTAACTTTTGAGTTCTTTTGCATGGATGACCAGAAAAGAAAGTGCACTTTGTTGATATGAGTAGTACTTTCAATCCTTTTAAGCAATAGTCATTTAAGCCTCTCAATGGACCTCTTCAACTATTGTGGGGTGTTACAATCACCCCCACTTGAAGAACGCAACGTCCTCGTTGCGCCTGGGAGCATAACCGCTAACCCAGAATCCTCCCCCGCTAGGTTGGTGATCACAATGGAGCGTATAACAACTGCCTCCATCACCAGACGGTCGCAGGGTTGCTCTGATACCATTTGTAACACCCCGACCCAAACCTTGGGTCGGGAGCGGTCACTCATGATTGCTCTCCAGGCTGTGTACATGGCCCACAGATCAACACGGGTCCTTTCCAGCGCATTTTGTCCTCACTCATGCGCATCCCGGGAACCTTCCCAGGATGTCACCCATCCTAAGACTACTCTCAGTCAAGCACGCTTAACTTTTGAGTTCTTTTGCATGGATGACCAGAAAAGAAAGTGCACTTTGTTGATATGAGTAGTACTTTCAATCCTTTTAAGCACTAGTCATTTAAGCCTCTCAATGGACCTCTTCAACTATTGTGGGGTGTTACATGACTGATCGATCACATATGCGAGTTATAATGATACCTCGCAGGACAATTTTGTGACAACGTTATGGAGTCCTAAATGTTTCAGAACATTAGGTGTCAGGTCGTGGATAGGACGTCCATAGTGTTCCTAGAGTCGATTCTTTTGACTATCGACTGTCTCTTGAGATTAAGGCAGTTTTTTGGGTGACTTTAGTTTCTTTCTCATGGTCGACCGTAACAGGAGGCTAAGTAGATTTTTACTGGGTCATTTCATACTGCGCTTGTATCTGCAAGATTCGAGTTGAAGAAAATATCCAACCTTTATCAGGTTATGTTATTTCTCAGGGCCACTCGAGGAGCTGTAACTGAAATGCATGGCCATGCTCGAATAAAGATTCGTTTATCAGTTAAGTTACTCTCTAGTCGGGGAAACCACTCTTGATACTGATCACTTGTAAACTACGACCTTTGTGAATACGGACTTTGCAAATTGATTTACATTGAGTGGGAGAAATTTATTATGGATATGAGAATCGGTTATCGCACATACACTTGTACGGACAAGTGGGAGATTGTTGGAGCCAGTGTCCTCCACAGTTAGTGCAATAACATAAATAAATCTATGTAGGTTCACAGGGTATACTTTGTATAATAATCAGTTGATTAACGTTTATCAATAACGGTTGGCTTGCTAGATAAGTTTGACGTTATTGTCATACAGATGGCGGTGATCAACTGGTCCCTAAAAGTCACACCTAAAGGATGTGATTGAGAGATGTGATTATTTGAGAAAATAATCATATTGATGCCTTATTAAATGACTAAAAGGTTAGTCGATGTTTTTGACTAAAAGGTTAGTCAATGTGATGATGACAGATTATTTAATAACGATTAAATAAAGTTAGCTGAGACGAATTAACTGTAATTCGTAAATTGAATATAAAATGTTATATTTAATTGTTGTATATAATGTAAGCTAATTAAACATAAACCGTTATAATTAATTGGCAAATTATAAATATACGGATATTTATAATTAATGATGTATTATAATGTCGGTCTATGTAAAAACGACGATTATAATATATTACATTATATTGGAAGCTAAAATGACCAAAAACGAAAGTATCCAGATACACTCGGTTTTTAGTCAATGGGTAGTTATTTTTGAGGAGACAAAATCTCCTCATATAAAACCCTTATGAGCCGTGAGAAGCAAGAGAGTGAAAAAAGAAAATTTATAACCTAATTTTCACTTGAGCCTCCATCTATCAGATTCATACATCACAAAAGAAAAAGTTAACAGTAACTCTTTCACAAAAATACAAAACCTCCTTCTCATCAGTGAGATCGCGTAAGAGGTTCTCTTTCTAGCAAAAGAAAAGGGTATTTCTCGGAGCATCTTGGGTGCAACGATTAGGAGGATATCTACCTTGATATCTCTGTTCTTTACGCCTATTGCTAGGACCGGAGGTTGATTTCTAAATCTCTATTTCCTTGTTTTCGTTTATGACTCGATAATCAAATTATTACTTTTCGTTATAATCCTATAATTATTGTATTGTGGTAATACCGATTTCCCACACATGCATGCCGTATTTTTGTTTGTCAAACCGTCAAAGTTGGTTATTATCTTCATTGCTTTAGTGACTTATATAAACTACGCTTATTATGATTGTTCCATAAAGGTTTTTCGTGGTAGAGGTACATTACACAATTGCTTCCAGTATTGCAGAATTTCACTAGATCATTGTTCTAAAAAAAGTAGTCTCTCACTACATTTGTTCACCAAATATATAACTAACTATCTGAATATGTTTTAAGTCTCTTAGACTCACTACATAACTACATAGGGGTGACGGTGTACCCCAAGATATTTATATCAACATATCTAGTTATTGAACAACTTTTGGTAACTTTCTGAATTTTAATATTGTTGCTTTGCGCGCCGTAGGGTAAGATATTTATCCTACCCTAGTTGCATTCTTTAAGCGTAGCGTGCTCATAAAAGTTTCTACAATAAAACACCCGAACTTGAGAACGTTTTTTCTAGGAAATCTCTAAATAAGGGTCAAATGCAATTTTAGGACTATAATCATTTCAAAAATTTCGTTCGCCTTATAGAATACTGATGTTTGTCTAAGGGTGTAACCGATCCATTACAAACCTGATTATCTTTTCATTGAGTGATGTATTTGAGATAAAACCAAAAGAGAGCCACATATTTCATCATGGTTTTGAAAATGCTTAACATTTGGCATTCAATATACTAAGTGAGCCAAATATTTCAACATTTGGCGTTCAATATCAATATGGCTGGACGTTGACATACCCTAATACTCAATGTTCTTTTCTTTGACTGACGTTGACCTACAGTTGCAGTAAGCAAATCATCATGACTTAACATCCAACAAAATGATGTGAAATTTCTTAATCGCGGTTTTGATGCCTTTATCACCAAATCTCTTTCTTCCATTTTGTACATAACTTCAACGTCATCTTCACCATCCAGAACTCAATCTCCTACCTGATGTCATCAAAAACCAAAGTCATGTTAGGTGTTAGATCACAAGCAAGGAAAAAATATGGGAGGGTTTTATTGGGATTATGGTATAGTGAAATAGAAGCAGTATTAGGAACACACCATAGACTCTCAAATCCCACAAATGTCATCATGGATTAGCTCTAAAGGACATAGAGCTCTTGAAGCCTTATTAAAAGGATTCTTGCTTGCTTTACCAGCTAGACAAGGCTCACATATATATGGGAAGCTTAACCCTAGTAAGCCAGTCTAAAAGACCATCTTTAACTAGTCGGTTCATTCTTTTTGGCCAATATGACCAAGTCTAGCATGTCATTTACCAGATTCAGATGCAATATCAAAATAAGAAACAAAAGCATAAAATGAATTATCATAAATATCATCCAAGTCAAGTACAAAGAAACCTTTTTTTCAAATACCACAGCCAAACAAATCGCCATGATACAAAATATCCAAGTTACTGTCTTTAAAATTGAAAACAAATCCTAATTGGATGGATTTGTACTATGTGTACAGTGATAAGCAGGTGCGGAGCCATGAATTGATTTTATATAGGGCTAAAAAGATATTTAGGACGGGCTCGTATATTTTTAACTTAAAAGTGAGAATACAACAAAATGAGTTTAAAAGAGGGCCCAAAAACAATTTTATATTAAAAGTACGATACTATCGAGTTGCCCAAACCCAACCCCGTCATTCTAAGCTTATTTAAATTTGACACATTTAACATAGATATTTTGAAACAGAAAATCTCCTTTAAGACGGGTCAGGGTTGACCCGTCTTAAGGCTTAAGACGGGTCAAGCCCCACTCCCAAAGAGCAATTTAGGGGGGGGGGGGGACAAGTGGGGTGCTCCATTTGACTTGCACCCCCACTTACCTTTTGTGAGGAGGGTTTGACCCGTCTTAAATGAGAATTTGTGTTATATTTATGATATGAAATTTGGATTACCGGAATGTAATCTCTTATCATGTTCAACATGCATTAAGTAGTACGGAGTATTATTCAAATTAGCTTGAAAATAATTGACCCCAAAGTGAACCCCAAAAGTGAACCCCAAAGTGAACCATTATACTCCGTATATGTATAATATAATATACACAAATTTTCATTTAAGACGGAAGTATCTCTCTTAAACTTAAGACATGCCTAATAACATACCATTTGCATGTATCCGTATAAACCTTTAGATATTACATATAAACCGGAAGTGTAATAATATACAGAAATTCTCATTTAAAACGGAAGTACCTGTTTAAACCTTAAGACATGCAAAATAATATGTTTAATACACAAATTCTCATTTAAGACGGAAGTCTTTGTCTAAACTCTAAGACATGTCAAATAACATACCATTTGCATGTATAAGAAAAACCACAATAATGAACTAATATTATATACGTAATATTATAATATATACACAAGTATCCGTCCTAGCCTTAAGAAATGTCAAATAATATACAATTTGGATGCAAATTACATTGTTTATAACATTAGCAAAAATTACTCCCTTCGTCTCAATCATTTGTTTATCTTTGATTAAAATACTCCTCAAAAAGAAAAAAAAAAGCAAACAAATGACCGAGATGGAAGAAGTACCATTTTATCGCTTTAACTTGAGAAATGTCAAATAATACACCATTATATCGCTTTAACTTAAGACGGGTATAATGATCATCGTACATATATATTGAGAGGATCTATGTGAGCCTAATTAAGTAATTAGAACCACCGCCAAAACATTAATGAATCAGTAGGTCTTGCTTAAGACGGGTCGGATCTTACAACGGGTATTTTGTGAGAGGAAATGAGTAGAGGAGACAAGGTGGGCTCCCCCCATGTGCTCTCCACTCATCCTTGATGGGTATTTTGTGAGAGAATATGGTATCCGTCTTAAGCTTAAGACGGATACCTCGGTCTGAAATAAGAATTTGTGTTAATGAATTCATGATTCATGATATCTTCTTAGGCCTAATGGCATCACCTAGTTTAGGAACTACTACAACTAAATAACTATTGTCCAATAAGAATGCAAAATGGCAAGAAAAACGAATCCTACAACATTAAGTGAAGCCCATCAGAAAAAGTCCAGGAAGGGGAGTTGTGTGATACTGTTCATTTGAATAGTAGTTAGGGTTAGCCACATTTTTAAAAGGTGTAAAGATAAGGATATAGTCTTTAATTGGCGTGATCAATCATTGAAAATGACGAAAGATCGAACAACACGTCGAGTAAAAATTAGCATTGATCATCACCACAGAGAAGAAAATCAAATCACGTAATAGTAATAATAATAATAATAATAATAATAATAATAATAAGTACATAGATACTTGGAATTCAAATTTGACCAACTAGCAGTCTAGGCGTCTAGCACTAACAAGGATACGTTTGAAAGCCCTCATTTTCAAAAAGTGTATTGGTTGAATATTCAAAGATGGACCTTCCTATCTATTGACAAACCTAACCTTTTGATTATCTCCCACTATATAATCAATAATTCCCACATTCAACAACCATTCACTCATTTCCTTCAAATCAAAGATACAACAATATTTTTCCTCAAAACCGACTTCATATTTTTAAGAAATACGTCAACCTATTGCATAGGAAAAAATGGAGGGACTAATTCCATATCTTATACATGCAATCAAGAAAACAAAACACGATCAAAAGCATAGCAACAACCGGTCTCTTTCGGACGGTTCAAGGCGGAGTTATCACTTGTTAGACAATACGAGCGAGTCGGTTAGCGGCTCATCTCATCGAAGAACCCGGTCTGAGTTTCAGCCACCGGCTTTTGTGGACTTACAGCCTGAGGTTGACCGGTTTATACGTTCACATAGCGTCAAAGGCAATACAAATATCAAGAATAACAGCGGCTTTGGTTTTTCTGCTGGGACAAGTTCTTCTGCTTCCGGGTTAGGGCATGTACATCATAGGCCTCTTGTTGGACCTAATAACAAAGTCCTTAAGTATTAGATTATTAGTGAATAGTTTGTTAAACAATTGTGAGAGGTGATAGCTATATTCATTTATTATAATACTGTAATTAATAGTTTAGTTTACAGGTGTGTAAATTTGTGTGATTGGGTAACAAAATTGATTTGTCAAGATTAATATAATAGTTTTCTAATCTTCTTAGACCATCCCCAAGCAAGGTCACGAGGGACGTCATGACTTTCTTGGCGCAACTTAATCACATATTAAGAAGCAAATTAGCATGACTCAGGTCACCAATTGACCTCAAAGAGGTCACCAATTGATCTCTTTTGAGGAAGATGACCCGGTAGGTGTCATGCTCTAGTTTGTTGCACACAAATTAAAAGGACAAGCAATACAAACGTCAGATTGTCTGCTCTTCTATATCTGCAAAAATAAGAAAGTTCAAGAGCTACTTAATACCAAATCAAATGAAAAATATATACTAAATCAGATTAGAAAAAAATATGAGCACAAAAAAAAGGGATATATTTTTTAATTGCCCATAAAATGAAGTCAATTTTGATATGTTTTGATCCATTTTTTAATTTCCCATAACAAACTAAAAGTTAAATTAATTATCTCTAATAACTAATTGAAGGAGACGATGATGGTAGTGACGACCTGGGTAAGAGACGGTAGAAGATGATGGTGAAGGTGAAGACGGTGAGTTTGATGATGTTGGCCGTGAATGATGGTGGAGAAAGGTTGAAGACGGTGATCTGGGTAGTAGATAATATAAGAGCTGATTGAGGAAAGGGAAATTATAAGGGTTTGGGGGTGTGGATTTGGGGAAAGGAAATATAATACGGTAAATGGGCTGATAGAGTAATGGTTTTGAATGCTGTAAAATGTTAATTGAACATTCATCATTTGATTTGGATAAGAGTAAACAGTTGGTTTTGTTTCAGACGGACTATTTTGGTCTAAAAAATAAGACGGGATTTTGTAACGACTGTACAGTTAGATATAACCACTATTGAAAACAAGTTGATATAAGTTGTAGTTACATTTTATCAAAAAACGGCAACATAATCCCGTCTTATTTTCCAGACGGAAATTGTCGGTCTGAAAAAGAGTTTGCGAAAAGTAAAAGTTAATATATTACTCGGTTTAATCAAATATAGTTCTGATGATCCATACGAATATCATTGTAGAAGATCGGTTCAATATCGGTTCGTAGATATTTATAGCGAGATTTGTGATTGTGTCATTCATATTTGGCAAAACTTTCGTAATTAGGTATAGTACGGAATATATTTTATTATTGCGCTTTAGCTCATAACTTTTAATTTCTTGTTTATAAAAAAAAGTATTTTATGTATCAGGTATTTTTTATTTTTCCGTGTTATTTTTTTGTTTTACACAATTGAGTACTTATTATTTTATTAAAAGATTTAAAATATAAAAAAATTAACTTATTTTTAGTTTGTTAGTAATTAACTAATTGAAAAAGTAAGAGAGAAGTTTGGATGTGGTAGAATGTGAGAAGTGATTGAAAATGTTGGAAAGTGAAAAATGATTTTCTTGATGACCTAGGTCATGATCTTCTGCTTGGGAGGCTGTAAATGGGTCAAGATAAAGAAGTGAAATTAATAGTAAAAATGGGTAGTGACCTAATTAGCGTGACCCTTGCTTGGGGATGGTCTTATCTTATCCGTTCATTATTAATTTTATTCTTATGCTAAGAATAGTGGATGACAAAGAATGGTATGCTGAGAATCAACAACAAAGAATAGTAAGGACCAGGTCACCAGGGGATGGTCAAACGGGCTGGGTTGATCTGGGTGGGGGCCTAGAATCTAAAGGTTGGCATGGAACCAGTCCGTGTCGGGGACGGGTCATCATAGGGCAGGTCGAGGCAGGCCGGGTCATCGATTCAATTTTTTTATTTTTTAAAGAAATTAAAAGTTTACGACACAAGAAGTTAATTAAAATCGGGCTTGATCAGAAAAAAAAAAAATTTCAAATAATATCATAGTTGTTCTCTACATACATGACTTCCTCCAATGGTTAGGTTAATGATGAAAACTCTAACCACGAGGGTTACCGCTAAAAAATTGTCTTTTTACATAAGTTTTGATCCATTGTTCAATGACAATTCATGACTCAGTAGTTGTCAATGATACTCTATTTCTAATCTTTACTAATGATATTATTTTGGCAAACTTTACAAAGACACTTTTGTGACACCCTCAATTTTGCGGAAAGAAAAAAAAATTATTTAAATACATAAACGAAATATAATGATACATAACGAAGGTGTCATAACATAAAAAGGTCATTACAAAACGGAAATACTATTATACAAAAGAAATCTACAAGACGGTAGACATATCTCCCGTATAAATACGGAAATAAAAGTGTGTACAATAATATACAAACTATGAACCGAATATAGGTCCAAGGTAAATACTTCGCTCGCTAGCTCGTCCATGTACCCCAAATATGCAACACCACCTGTTCGACCGCATTAAATATAAACACGGAAGCCACAGTCAGTGGGGAGTAACTCCGAGTTCTCCCAGCCACGAAATGTCGAGTTTAATGAAACATGAAAACATAAAAGCAAAGTATATAGAAAATACAAAACCTTAACATATATGATATGCTTTTCATGTTATGAAACAGTTAACTAACATATAACCTATCATATGAAAGCTATCATGTGAATTCGATAATAAAATATAAACTAGAGGTAGGGAAGCTGGTATGCTGGCTCAGCGGTTACCAAGTAACATGGCCCTGATACACTCAAACCCTAATCAACACGTAATCAGGTGAATCAGTTAACAACCGTTAATCCAAACTCTATCAATCCTAGCCGGCTTGCATCTCACCTTCTAGAACTCATAGAATCATACATACATGAAAGACCCATACTTCTAGAAACAGGCATAAGTTCTTAGAACAGTCAATAGTCGACTTCTGTAACTCGAGGCTATACCACAAGGTAGGAAAAACATCCTAGTCCTAGACTGATCAGACCTAGCGACAACAGCTATTCCGTTCCCCGTCCCATGACATAACCGTCTATGAGAAACTATACTAGGCGACCCCCTAAGCAGAGATGGCTAGTACTTAAGCTGGCTCCATTTCCAAAGTGGAACTAGGCAGCCATGCCCCGACTTGGATATAAACCCACCAAGCCGAGACACAAAAGCTATCATCAGGTGAACATATACTCGTTAAAGACAGTACTTGCCTATCTCTGTCATGGTCCAAGATACTCATTTAGAACTAGAATGGTCAAGACGCCATATACTCATAATTCTCTATGGGTACTTAGTCAACACGACATATATCATACAATCAAACAGTCACTGGAAAACATCCTATCATGTGACTAATTGCATATAAATCATATTCAAATTACATATCGCCTCATATCTACTAAGGCTAATTCATTAATTAAATACAACCTTACTTGAAGACAAATCCCCGACCCGAGTCCCGCGACGGGTCATCAGTCAAAACGGGGCTGACTAGATCTTAGTTGACCAAACCCGTTTGGTCAAACCGGCTAGAAACAGAGTCTTTATCACATAGACATAAAATCAACATATTCACTACATGTTATATTATTAAAACTTCTAACATGTGAATTATTAAATTGTACTAAAACCCGCTTGACTTAAAGGATATAAATTTAAACTACGATCTCGTATTATAATTTCTAACATGTGAGAAATAATAACTTTATGAAAAACCTTTTTAATTAAATATTTTACTTATTAATATTTCTCGCTTGCTAATTATTACAAAACGCGATAAAAATGATGATAACTCAAAAACCGTCACAAGTCCCAAAGTGGGACCCACGGGCTGAGTTGGGCCGGACCCCACATGGCCTGGACTGGGCCCCACGGCTGGTTTGGGCCTGTTTTGGGCTGTTTTAACGACTTTACTAAAACCGTTTCCTAATATTTCCCGCATGCTTTAACATAATTAAAACCCGTCAAAACAACAACATAACAATCAAACATCGACACAACCCAAAGACCAAAACCCGGACCCACCATGAACCAGCCCAGACCGGCCTGGACCGGCCTGAACCGGCCTGGTTTGGGTCCGGTTCTCAGCCCCCTAAACCGCCCCCTACACGGTTCAAACCACAACCAACACCAAATTTTTCCAACATGTTTTTAATTAACAATCATCCATTTTAACAACCATCATACAAAATCATGATTAAAAATAATTCATCCAAATTCCTAAAGAACACTAAACATATTATAAATTTCCTACACAACATAAAAATCATAACTTATGAAAAATCATCAAAATTCATAAAGAACACTAAACATATTATAAATTTCCTACACAACATAAAAATCATAACCTATGGAAAATCATCAAAATTCATCAAGAACACTAAACAACATAAAAACTCCATACAACATAAAAATCCTCCTACTTATCATATTACTACTAAAAATCCATAAATCATAAAAACATGAACTAAAACAAAGATGAACCAAAACTAAAGAAACCAAGGCTATGTAACATATATCCGTCGAGTAACTCGGAATCGTTACCTTAGCTAGACAAGTCAATTAGCACCAAAATAAGAAGTATAAACCAAGAAACCCTCCTACTAATCTTCACCCAAAATATACGAGTCTCCAAACTCGTCTTCAAAATCTTCCCCTATAAGAAATGACAAGAAAACATTATTAGAACTTAAAACTTAATTTCTCATAATTAAAGTGTTGAAAACGATCTTGACGGAATTGAAATAAAACCGTACGTGAAGATGAGGAGCGAAGAGAAGATCCTAGAAATATAAGTTAGGACGGATTTAATTAAGAAATGAAGATTTTATGAAGGTTTTGCTCAAGAACGATGAAGAACAATTGAAGAACACGAAGAACAAATGAAAAACGATGAAGAAAGTGATATTTAGATCTTAATTTGATTTGTTGAAAAATGAAAAGTTGTTAGTGAGTAGTGAAGGGTGAGGGAGCCGTGTAATTATAGGCAAAAAGGGATGTCGGGTTTTGAAATTGTTGTTACGTAATTGACTCGCGTTTAATAATTAGTTTACGGTAAACGATTAAATATAATTAACGATAAAGTTAATTAAACTAAATATCATGATATTATGCTATTAATAATCAAAAGAAAGACAAATATCTAGTCCTATTAGAGGACTTAGGAGCCGTGTGGGATGGTGAGAAGACGGATCTGATTTCGAGCGTTTTGCGTAATTTTCGTTAACTGATCGATAAAGTTAATAAATATCTAGATATTATGATATTGTAATCAAAAGTAATGAAAATATCAAGCCCTATTAGAGGGGGAATGAGCCGTGTAGAATTGGCAAGAACCGGGTCTGATTTTTTCTCGATTTGCGAAATCTCCGTTGACGGATCGATAAAGTAACAAATATCTAAGATATTTTGTATTATTTAACTCGAAAGACAATTAAAATTATCTCAAGTGCGTGAAAACGATGACATGGGCGGCTTGACTCATGCCAAGTCCCGAGTTTTCGGTTTGTTAGGATTTTACGATGAGGTTCGGGAATAGTTAAATGATGTTCGGTTAAAAACCGTAAAAGTTATTCTTTAAATTCCGAATAAATTCAAAATCATTATATTAAATTATGATAAATCTTAATAAATCTTTATAAAAATAAATCAAAAATATTATTTTTTTAAATAAAATTTCGGTCTTCAAACTTACAAGGCGAGTCGGGAAAAGTAAACGAAAGTCAAAGTCGACTTAAAATTCAAGAAAAGTCAAAGATGACTTAAAAGTCAAGAAAAAGTTTATGACGACTTAAAAGTCAAGAAAAGTCGATGACGACTTTTAAAAAATCAAGGAAAGTCAAAGACGACTTAAAAAGTCAAGAAAAGTCAAAGATGACTAAAAACGGCCTTTTCATGAAATCTCTCAGAAATTCCAAATACGAACGCGGAATTTCAAAATACGACTCGAAACAATAAATTCTATTTTAAAAACTTAAGTCTGCTGAAAAGTGTTAGTAAATATTTGTACTAGAAAAATTGGGCACTTTTCGGGTTGTTACAATCACCCCTCCTTTTAAAAAGTTTCGTCCTCGAAACTTAGAAGAAGAAACGTAACATATATGTAGGTCTATTTCAAAACTGTTAAAATATACTTGAAATAAAAATATAGGATCTTGTCTACGGAACGCCAGGATCTCGTCTGCAGTTAAGAACCTCGATAGCAGGGACGGAATCTTCGAAAGATTAAATCGAATAGAAAGAGAAAAGAAAGAAGGAAATTTACCTCAAGCAAAGAGCTCGGGATATTTAGCTAACATTTTAGCTTCGGGTTCCCAAGTTTCTGATTCGACGTTTCCACAACGCCAAAGGACACGAACTAAGGGCACCACCTTGTTTCGGAGTTGTTTGTTAGCCCTTTCAAGTATACGAATCGGCCTTTCTTCTAAAGCCAAATTAGGTTCCAAGTCCAACACTTCTTCTTGAATAATATGACTCGGATCACTGATATACTTCTTCAACGGAGAAACATGGAACACATCATGAACTTTGCTCAAGTTCGGAGGTAATTCCAAACGATAAGCAACAGGACCAACTCTTTTAAGCACTCGAAACGGTCCAATATATTTAGGACTCAACTTCCCTTTCACTCCAAACCGTTTCACTCCTTTCATTGGTGACACTTTCAGGAATACACGGTCATCAACATCAAATTCAAGCGGTCGTCGACGAACATCAGCATAGGATTTCTGTCTATCTTGAGCGGCTTTCATTCGTTCACGAATGACTTGAACTTGATCGATCGTTTCAGTAACAATGTCGGGACTCAACATATGATCATCTTGCACTTGATCCCAACAAACAGGACTACGGCATTTCCTACCGTATAAAGCCTCTTAAGGTGACATCTTGATAGATCCTAAGATACCTGTTGTATAAGAAAATTCCACCAAAGCAAACACTTCTCCCAAGATTATGAAAGTATAAGCACAAGCCCGCAGAAGATCTTCCAAAGTTTGGATCGTTCTCTCAGTCTGACCATCAGTAGCGTCATGAAAGGCTGTGCTCATCAACAATTTACTACCCATGGCTTCTTGCAAAGCCGTCCAGAATCGGGAACTGAATCTCGGATCACGATCTGAAACTATACTTTTAGGTACTCCATGGTAGCGTACTATCTCTTTCACATAGGCACCCGCTAAGACCTCTATCCTCGAAGTTTCTCTGATAGGCACGAATCTGGCACACTTGGTTAGACGGTCTACAATAACCCAGATAGCATCCTTTCCACTAGAAGTTTTTGGTAATGCCATCACGAAGTCCATAGAAATAGACTCCCATTTCCACAGAGGAATTTCCAAAGGTTGCAGTAAACCTTCGGGTCTTTGATGTTCAATCTTCACCTTCTGACAAGTAAGACATTTACTAACATACTCCTTTACTTCAATCTTCATCCTAGGCCACCAAAACTGTGGTCTCAAATCTTTATACCTTTTGTCACCGCCAGGATGAATAGAATAAGGAGAAAGGTGAGCTTCATCAAGTATTCTCTTTCTCAACTCGGCACTTCTCGGAACATACATTCTACCATGGTAACGAAGGTAGCCCTCATTATCCACCACACAATCCTTAGCTTGCTCAAGTAATATTTTTGCTCGTATGGCGATGAAAGTAGCATCCTCCGGTAAACAAGTACGAATCTCTCGATAAAAATCAGGTTCCGCAGTCAAAGCACCAAGATAATCAAATCCCTTCCCAACAAACTGTATCTGAAGCTTCTGGAATTCGGTTACTAGTTCATCGGGTAAAGTACCAAGAGCATTTAGTGAATGACTAGTCTTTCTACTCAAAGCATCTGCCACAACATTTGCTTTTCCCTCGTGATAAATCAATTCCGCATCATAATCATTCACCAACTCTAACCATCTTCTCTGCCTCATGTTCAACTCTTTCTGAGTAAAAATGCACCTCAAGCTCTTATGATCGGTATAGATTCGGCAATGAACTCCAATAAGATAGTGTCTCCAAGTTTTTAAAGCATGTACCACAGCTGCTAAATCAAGATCATGAGTCGGGTAGTTCACTTCATGAACCCTGAGTTGTCGAGAAGCATATGCAATGACTTTTCTATTCTGCATTAAGACACATCCCAAACCATGCTTAGAAGCATCACAATAGACATCATAATCAGCTTCATCATCTGGTAAAGTCAACACCGGTGCGGTAGTCACTCTCTTCTTTAATTCCAAGAAGGCAATTTCACATTCATCGGTCCAAATATACTTTGCTTCCTTCTTTAGCAATTGAGTCATCGGTCTTGCTAATTTGGAGAAATCTTTCACAAACCGACGATAATAACCCGCTAAACCAAGGAAACTCCGAATCTCGGACACATTTTTTGGACTTTTCCAATCCACAACTGCCTCAATTTTTGCTGGATCGACCATAACACCGTCTTTTGAAATTACATGACCAAGGAAAGATACCTCAGGCAACCAGAATTCACACTTGGAGAACTTAGCATACCACTTTTGGCGTCGAAGAACACCCAAAATGGTTCGAAGGTGATTAGCATGTTCTTCCTCAGATTTCGAAAAGATCAGAATGTCATCAATAAATACCACCACACATTTATCAAGATACTCCCGGAAGGTACGATTCATCTAATCCATGAATATAGCTGGGGCGTTAGTCAAACCGAATGGCATCACATTGAATTCGAAATGACCATACCTCGAGCTAAAAGCAGTCTTGGGCATATCTGCTTCCCGAACGGGAATTTGATGATAACCCGATCTAAGATCAATCTTTGAAAAAGTAGAAGCACCACGTAACTGGTCAAAGAGATCGTTAATACGTGGAAGAGGATATTTGTTTTTTATTGTGACACGGTTCAATTCACGATAATCAATGCACATCCGCATAGAACCGTCTTTCTTCTTGACAAATAGTACGGGCGCACCCCAAGGAGAAGCACTAGGCCTTATGAAGCCTTTCTCAATCAAGTCATCAAGTTGGATTCTCAACTCTTTCAACTCGGAAGGCGCCATACGATAAGGAGCCTTGGCAATTGG
>JAIUZE010028121.1:0-13310 GCA_022085475.1 Heliosperma pusillum
ATGGTAGGTTATATGTTAGTTAATTGTTTCATAACATGAAAAGCATATCATATATGTTAAGGTTTTGTATTTCCCATATACATTGCTTTTATGTTATTCATGTTTAATTAAAATCGACATTTCGTGGCTGGGAGAACTCGGAGTTACTCCCCACTGACTGTGGCTTCCGTGTTTATATTTAATGCGGTCGAACAGGTGGTGATGCATATTTTGGGGTACATTGACGAGCTAGCGAGCGAAGTATTTACCTTGGACCTATATTTGGTTCTTAGGATTGTATATTATTATACACTCTTTTATTTCTGTATTTATACGGGAGATATGTCTCCCGTTTCAGATACTTTTTATGTATAATATTATTTCTTTTTTTTGTTATGAACCTTTTTATTTAAGACACCTTCTTATGATGAATATATTTAATAGTAGGTTTCGGTTTTAAAATATACCGATTTTCACTAAAGTGAACCTATTAGAAACGTATTCTCATCTTTTATTTATTTAAATTATTTTTTTCTTTCCGCAAATTTGAGGGTGTCACAGTAGGGGAGGCGAGGGAGGCAGCGCACATAGAAAAGGCGTGGGAGGCGGCGCAAGGGGTGGGTGGTGGTGGTTGCAGTGTTTATGCAACTGGGTTTTGCTTGGTTTTGGCTTTTGTTGTTAAAGTTGATAACTTTCTTTCATTGCATTGGTTTTAATGAGTTTTTTCAGATCTGAAATTTGTGTTGGTGTTGTTAGGGTTGTGGTTCTTGTGGAGGTCTGCTAGTTTTTTTTTTTTTATTAAATTTATCGTTGTATCTCTTTTAAAAAATTTCATATTAAAAATCTCGTCTTGTTATTTTGGTAGTCTCAGATTTGTTTTTTTTTTGTTCATTTAAAGTTACACTCGTACTCTATTAAAGTAACACTCGTACACTATTAAAGTTACACTCTTTAAATAATTTAGTTTTTTATCTATTTTTTTTATTTTGTAGATCTACCTTTTTTCAGATTTATTGTTATTTTTTTAATCTACCTTTTTTTTGTTTTTTTTTCCAGATCTGTAAAAGAGTTATATATATATACGAGTATATATTTTCCAGATCTGAAAAAGGGGGGTAGTTGTTGGTGTCAATAATGATGGACGGATTAAAGTCACACATATTGTCTATTAAAGTAACACAAATTCTGTATTAAAGTTACACACTTTATTTATTAATGTCACATATAACGTCTATTAAAGTAACACACCTTATTTACTAAAGTAATATAAATGACCTTAAAAGTTACACTTATTGATGTTAGATTTGTTTTTTTTTTTTAATTTTTAATCTTTGTTTCTGATTTTTTTTTATCTAGATCTACCTTTTTTGTTGGTGAGGGTTGGTGGTGGAAAAATGATGTTTGTGTTTAACGGTGATCGGACTACAGTTACACTTATAAAAGACTAAAGTTACACTCATAAATGATTAAAACTAAACTTGTAATGCATTAAAATTACAGTCATAAAGTAACGAGTTTACACTTACACTCATAAATTTGTATTACATTATATAAACTTAACCTGTAATAAAATTCAAATTTTTTACACTAAATGACCTAAAATTACTGAAGTTACACTCGTAAAATGTTCAAATTATATAAATTCAAATTTATATTTCCAAAATTGTCTTAATAAGTTGAAGTTACACTCTAAAATATTACAGTTACATTGAAAATCATCAAAGTTACACTCGTAAAATGTTAAAATTATATAAATATTCAATTTTTATATACAAAATCGCCTTAAAAAAACTAAAGTTACACTCTAAAATATTAGGGTTACACTCAAAACCCATCAAAGGTACACTCGTAAAATGTTAAATTATATAAATTTAAATTTTTATATACAAAACCGCTTTATAAAATTAAAGTTACACTCAAAAATATTAAAACTACCCAGAAAAACAATGCAAGTTACACTCGTAAATGTTAAAGTTATATATATTCAAATTTTTATATACAAAACCGCCTTAAAAATTTAAAGTTACGCTAAAAAATATTAGAGTTACACTCGAAAAGCATCAAAGTTACACTCGTAAGGTGTTAAAATTGTTTAAATTCAAATTAAGGTACTATTTCTGATAATGCATTAATTACATTGTTATTGTTTGGTCATTGTATACAATATTTTCAAGGTGAGGTTTTGTTGATAGAGAGGTATGAAACGATCTCATAGTTGAGCCTTGAGTAGAGTAAAAGTGCTCATGTATCTTTCAATCACAAACTTTAGTTTAGATGTTTTAAGTTAAGTAAATTTCTTTAAATTTTTAGACACATACCTTTAGCTAGATAGATACACCTCTTTAAGTTGCAAGATACATACGTCTACCTAACTAAATACACCTCTTTAAGTTGCGACATACATACGTCTACCTAACTAGATACACTCCTTTAAATTCCCAGATACACACCTCTCATTAGCTAGATACATTCTTTTAAATTTGTAATACATGCCTCTAACAAAGGATATGTGCCCTCTTATTATGATCTCATTCCCAAATCGAAAAAAGTTTACCCTAACTTCTAAAGTAGTGAGGGAAAGGGTTTATGATTGGATTCGGCGGCTCCGCATAAGCCAACGCTAAACCGTCATACCCCTCATTTAATCCCACTAAATTTTTAGATACACTTTTCTGGCACGATAGATACACTCCTTTACCTTACTAGATACACTCTTTTACCTTATAGTAGATAAACTCAGTTAGATTGTTAGATACGCTCTTTTACCTTACTAGATACACTATTTACCTTACTAGATACACACACATCTATGACATGCTAGATACACTCAATTAGATTGCTAGATACACCTCTTTATCTTTCTAGATACACATTTATAGCATGCTAGATACACTCTTCTAAATTTCTAGATACACTTATTATGTTTTTAGATACACTTCTTTATCTTTCTAGATACACTCATTACCTTTCTAGATACACCCCTTTCCCTTTCTAGATACATATTTATGGCATGCTAGATACACTCTTTTATATTTCTGCATATACTCATTTACCTTACTAGATACACTCCTATATATTTCTAGAAACACTCATTTACATTTCTAGATATGCTCATTTACCTTGTTAGATACACTCCTTTATATTGCTAGATACACTCATTTACATTTGTAGATATGCTCATTTATCTTGTTAGATACACTCCTTTACCTTGTTAGATACACTCTTTTACCTTGTTAGATACATTCCTTTATATTGCTAGATACACTTGCTTAACTTCATAAATACACACCTCTTCCTTGGTTATGCGTCTCATAATCAAATTACTTACACTGGAATGGCTATCTAGAGATTGACATGTCTTATAAACTTTTAATTAATCTTTTACATTTCCTAAACTTTTTATAATACTTCACACAATTTTAGCATTTCTAAGGGCTTGAACGTTGTACAATCTATACAATAGTTATATGCTTAAAATGTTAAATAAGTGTGATCTAACACATGAATAATATTAGCCTCGTAATATTATTGACCTTTTTAAGGGTTTTATTGCAGGAAATCATCCCAATAATAGTCATATGGTTGTACACCTCCAAGTTGCACCTACGTGAAATTGTATAAGAACATTAGAAGTGAAAATCAATGATAAAACTACGATGAACTCTCAAGTCGATACAAATATTAGGCAAGTAAGATACGCGCATTTACTTTGATAGGTACACTTATTTATTTTGCTAGATACACTTCTTAGAGGCATTTATCTTGCTAGATAAATATCTCTGGCAAGCTAGATACACTCATTTAACATTCTGGATACATGTCTTTACCTTGCTAGATACACAAATAATGCGTGAGAAATTTATGCCAAAATAAAAATGAAATCGAACAGATGAAGAAATAAGGTTTAATTATATAAAGTTGGAAACTTAAATACAAACTAAGGGTGCAAAAGTGAAGAAATTGAGATTAAAATAGAGGAAAGAGGGTTCTATTATAAACTATTCTACCTACGTTTTTACTCCTATCTCCCCCATGTTTTTACAACTTAGTAAAAATAACAAAATGCAGCCTCTCAATTACATAAAAAAAATAAGGGGCAGAGACGACATTTCCTTTCTTTTTCTCAACATCTAAAACTTGCCAAACTCCAATTTTAATTGGCTCAACCGAACTTGCCATGAGTTCATCGGTGGTGCTGCTCACTTGACGACTCACTGAAGATGTGAGTTGATGCTGATGGCAAGCTATTGCTGGCTACTGATCCGTCGTACATGGTGGTGTTCGTTGTTGCTGTTGGTTGATATGAGCACAACCTGAGGCTACTCGAAACTCCGATGAGGCAAAATAATATACACATAGCATGTTATCTCAACTGTAGGTGAATCAAGACGAGAGAGTGTAAGGGGGAAATGACTCCTTCGCCGCCGCTGGTCGACTTCTGGTAGCTCCGATGATGGTCAGTACACACTTTTTCAAGTCCTTTATATATTTTTGTAAACAACAGCCAACAAATTTATAAAGAAATTCAATAAACCCAATTAAGTCCCACACTCCGTCATCAACAAATTCAACCTGTTCTCTTTGCCAATCATCGACCCGACTCCGAGCCGCACACCAACACTTACCTCAACTAGCCTTTAATTAGATAGATACATACCTCCGTTGAATCTCATACGATAATATATGGAATTAAATGGTGGTGGAAATATGAAAGATGGAGGTCGTGGTGACCGAAGATACGCACTAAAGAATGAGATGCGCCGACACTAGTCGCTGGTGGTGCACCGGCGTTCTTGAATCTTTCCGGCGGCGGCCGGCGGTGAGGATGTGTAATGTGGGAGGAGAGTGGAGGAAGTTCGGGTGTAGGGGGTACATAATAAGGAGGGGTGAAGTTTGTGGGCTTTGTGGCTGTTAAGGTTTGCAGGAGATAGAGTAACACTTAATATGAGTGGTCACTTCGTAAGTTCGTATTGAACTTTAGTTCACACCAGATCTCGCCCCTATATATATATATATATATAGAGAGAGAGAGAGAGGGTCGTCGTTGCGGGGGTGGTGGCATGATTGGGCGGCGTCGGTGCGGGGGTGGTGGTAGGTGCTGATGGCCGATGAATAGGGCGGGCGGGTGGCGGAAATGGTGGAGGAGTGGGGGTGGTGGCCGGTGATGGTAGGTGAGGGAGGATTTTTTTTTTTTTTTAGAGGATTGATGAGAGAGAAGGGAGGTAGAGAGAGAGTGATATATGTGAAAATGAGAGAAATTGAGTGAGTGAATGGTATTTATATTAGGGTTTGAAGGAATTTGATTGTGTGTGTCTCACAATCTAGCTTTCCATTTTGTTTTAATCCTAGCCATTCATCCTTCTAATCCAAGGGCTTGGATTAGGACTCAAGGACTCAAATATAAGGAGGGACTCATTTGAACCCATCTATATATATATATATATATATATATATATATATATATATATATATATATAATTGGGATCCGGTGAGAACCACTAAGATAATGAGAACCGTGATAACTCCGCCTTACAAAAATTATTTTTTAAAACTAACGAAATATTTGGATTTGGCGTAGAATATTATGGCTAGATAACACATTTCTTGGCCGAAAATTTATAAGCTACTGACGGAAATCGAGTCGAAATAGATTTTATTCTTTTTAATGTACCTAGTAGTCAATTTCATGTATCTAACAATTTTCATGCTCCTAGTACTCATTTTCATGCATCTAGAGCTAGTTATTTTGATGCCCCTAGTAATTTTTTTCATACATGTAACAATTTTCATGCATCTAGTGCTCGTTTTCATGCATTTAGAGTAGATTTAGTTTACCTAATTATATTTATGTACATTAAGTACATATTTTTTAATATAACCAATAAATTTTGTTTGCTTATTGCAAATATTTTGATTGAATAAACTAAACTGATTGTAAATGATCCATCAAAACGTTCGAGACGAGATTTGGTGGAGATTTTGCGAGAGTTCTCGCGGTTCTCATTATGTTAGTGGTTCTCACCGGATCCATTTAGGATCAGGTGGAAACGACCACTCGGTGCAAAAAGTGGAAACGACCTATTTGTACATTGATAACTAGGTTAGTTGAATTGTTTTTACCAAATCTTAGTTACACTTTAGACGTTCATAGGTACGCTTTTTTCGATCATTGTAGGTACATTTTTTTCCCATTCTAGTTACACTTTTAAAAAAATTCTAGATACATTTTTTTCCATCCTAGGTACACTTTTAACAAAAATTTTAGATACAATTTATAACATTGTAGAAACATTATTTTTCATCCTAGATATACTTTTGACATAAATTCTAGATACATTTTTTCCCATCCTACGTACACGTTTAACATAAATTCAAGATACATTTTATAACGTTGTAGATACATTTTTTTTACATTCAAGGTACGCTTTTTAAATAAATTATATACAATTCTTTTCCATCCTATATAAACTTTTTAAATAAAATCTAAATACTTTTTTTTTCCATCCTAGGTAGGGGTGAGCAAAACCGGGTACCCGATACGGTTTTAAAAACCGCATCGGGTACCCGGTTTTTTAAGGACAAAAATTAATACCCGGGTACCCGAAAACCGTATACCCGGATCCGTTTTAATTAATAATGGTCAAAACTCAAAATTTGATTTCACAAAATTAGTAACGGCTCATTACTAGGATGCCCATATAATCCATTAGGCATCTTATTACGAAACAAAACTACTTGCAAAGTTAGTTTTATGATGCCAAAATGTAAACTTTCATCGCTTTACATAAAACTTTGACACCCACAACGTAGTTACATACATTGCAAGTTTTACTTCTAAAGATTGACCCACAAAGTTTCACACAAATAGTACATATCAAAGCCAAACTTTCACATACAAATTATTTTTTGTTATTTTTAATTAAACCGTGTCAAAAACGTATACCGTCTCAAAAACGTAGCGTATACCCGGAAATTCGTATCGTATACTCGTAAATCCGTGTAATTAAAATCGTATACCGAATCATATCCGTATATTAAAACTGTATCGTATATTTTTGCTCTGCCCTAATCTTAGGTACGCAAAATATTATTATAGGTACACAAATATGTGATCTACATACATGACTCAAATACGGAAAAATAACCCAATTACTAAACTCAATATCCAATAAAAATTAACAATTAAAAATCCTAGACACACATGTACAAAGAAAAAAATCATAGACACACAAAATATCATTTTAGGTACATAAATCCCCAAATTGAAACCTTGATTAAAAATTCAAAAACAAAAAGCCCAAATTAACAATTCTAATTTATATTAAACCACCAATGTACCTACAATCGCACCACCACCATCTCATACGTACCAACTCCCTCGTCTCCTTATTCATCACCTCCGCTTTCCGACTCACCCAAACACCGGTCCGCCTCTTTCACAGCAGCGACCAACGCCATTAATTGTAGCTCCGGTGTGCCGACAAAACAGGATGGTGACTCGTGGAGATTGTGATGACGACGACGGTGTTAGTTATGGATAACGTGAGAAAAAAGAAAGATACAGAGGCAGGAAAGGTCGCCGGCGTCTAGTGGTTATTGTGGTATCGTCGGTGGCGTCAATGGTGGTGCGGCTACTGGTGGTCGCCTGTAGTGGTGCGGCGTCAATGGTGGTGCGATGGCGTCAACGATGAAATGGGTTTGTTGTTAATATGATTAGTTGTGATGTTTTGAGTGAAGAGTGAAGAGTGAAGAGAGGGACCACAATCACTTGATCAGTGCTCCGACTGTGATTGTGGTGGTTGACTGTGATTGTGGTGGTGGTCCACCATGATGTTGACGGCGGATGGCTGCTGACGATGGATGACAGTGATTGTGGTGGTCGTCAATCATGATGTCGACGACGGCGATGGTTGTGGATCATGATGAGGAAAGATAATTAGTGATAAAATGTCAAAATGATAAGGAGTTATAAAATGATAAAAGACAGAAGTAAAGACTAAAGAGGACATATGTTAGGGTTTAACTTTGGGTTTTCATTTTTGAGTTTTACGTGACCTGATCATTAAGTTGATATGGTTAGTACGTTTCCACTTTTTTCACCGAGTGGTCGTTTCCACCGGATCTTGACTCTCTCTCTCTCTCTCTCCCTCTCTCTCTCTCTCTCTATATATATATATAAATATATATATATATATATATATATATGGGCTGGTTCCCGTGCGAACTTAAGTTCAATACGAACTGTACGAACTACCCCAGATACACGTGGTATTACTACCGGATACACATGGTAATACTACTGGATACACATGTATCCAGTAGTAATACAATGTGTATCCAGTAGAAATACCAAATGTATCTGGGGTTGTATTGTGTGTATCCACCGCCACCGCCACCGCCACCGCCACCGCCACCAACACCACCACTGTCACTCCCACCACCACCACTGTTAGACTCGCCAGCCATTACCTCACCCTCACAGCCACCACTCCAACGATAGTAATTACTAATTAGGTGTTGACATGACCAACAAATCAACCCTACAAATCGACCCCACCACCAGCCGTCGTCGATAGCCACCTAGACAATAACACCGACGACATCCAATGACTCCAACGACCCCAAGGATCTCCCATTTCACCCATTACACCTTACCGTCGATACCATATTCTGACAAAAACTCCCCTATTACCACAACGACAACCTCTCCACCACCCATATATCGCCGGAGATGTTGTCGGAAACTCCAGAGCCGCAAATGGCTTCCATCGCCAGTAGTCTCAATATCTAAGACACAAAAGTGGCGACGAGGAGAAAGAAAGGGACGGCGAGGCAAGTCGTAAAACTCTGGCGACGGAGGAGAGAAGCAGGGTGTGCCGGTGAGGATAACGTCGGAGCTCCGGTGATGTGGTCAGGTTGATAAGGAATGAGGGATGTGATTGGGAACTGGGTTGATAAGAAAGGGATGTGGTCGGTGACGACAGGTTCAAGGTGTCACGCCAGTGATGTCACTGTCGGAGCTCTGGCGGCCATGGAGTTGGTCGCCTCTGATGTCTGGGTATGGGATGAGGGGAGTTGGTGTTAGGGATAAGGGTGTCAGTGGGTGAGTGATTCCATTAGGTAAGATAAGAAATTGGGGTTAATGCTCACCGTACAATAAGTTCAATATGACAGTCGTTATTTAGTTCGTACAGTTCGCACTGAACTTGTAGTTCGCACAGGAGCCCGGTGCAAACGACCACTCGGTGCAAAAAGTGGAAACGACCTATATGTACACAAATAACCCATGCCTAAGTGACAAACTACCACATTATATAAATCCCTGACAAGTGACATTAACTCACATTTTACATATCTCATAATTCTACCACAGTACTACCCACCAAATTATAAACAGGCGACATTACTAACATGCCACTCTATTATAAACACATGACACTCATAAATAATAACCCCACCATAAACACAGTACCCAAAACCAACATCTTACTCCTCCCATATACCACCACCGCCAGAATTCGGCAATCACCACTCTTCGGCGACACCGATTTTCGGCACAGACCGCCACCGTTGACAAGATGCTAGCGGGGAGACTACCATCGTCGTCCTTATTACGCAGTGACGTGAAACCAATTTGCACCACACTCATCATCATCAACTTTGCTTTCTCCGTCCTTATCACTAGATTTATCACTTTTGGAGCTAGAAAATTAGTGTATATGGTTTAAATATTGATGTACCCGATATCAATTTTGTTGTACCTAATGATTAGTTTTGTGTAACCAGTCACTATTTTAATGTACATTAACATAGATATACAAAATTAGTTATTAGGTACATCAAAATTGGGTTGAGATACGTCAAAACATAAACCAGATACACTAAATTTCGATTGGTTAAACACCACGCACAACTCCTTCCCTACCATTATCAACAACCACCTTGCACCGCCAGCGAAAACCCGTGACTGGAGAACCTTCAATTTCAATGCCAGCGAAGATGAGAACGACAGGGGAAAAGGAAAGAGGGGAAGGCGTACCACGGCTCTGCCGAAACGCCACCGACTCTCTCATTCCCTATCAGTTGTTGTCGGCGACTTAGGATGCAGAGTAGGTGTGGCGGAGGTGTTTGGTGTCGTCATTGTCGGCGATTTGGGATGCAGAATAGGGAGACGAAGGTGCTCGATGTCGTCGATTAATGGTAGAGTGGAGTATTATTGGCAATTAATGGTGATGACGGTGATAGCGACGACGGTGTTTCCTGTGACTGCGGTAGTTGCCGGAGTCTGGTGGTGGTGGTGGTGGTGGGTAGTCTGGTAGATGGGGATAACTGAATAATTGAAATTTGGGTTTTGGTACAATGTTACTGTGTTTGTAATTGGGGAAGGAAGTGAGGAAGTGTTGTTTTTATTTGTTAGTAAGTCGTTTTCACTTTTTGCACCGAGTGGTCGTTTTCACCGGATCTTGACTCTCTCTCTCTCTCTCTATATATATATATATATATATATATACGTGAGATTAATAATTGTCTGGTGTGTAAAGTACTAGTACGTAGCAAGCAACGAACAATGAACAATATTCGAACAAAGGTGTTGGGATAGAAAAAACAATTGATGTTTAAACCAGCATCAATCAAGTACCGCCATTCGTACAATAAGTAAGACTTGATACGCCGGTTTATAAAAGATTCAACATAATCATAATAGCAGATTAATAAAATTCGACTTTAGATTGTTGGTGAGGGGATATGAACTATCAATTGATTAAGAATAATATTTTAGCCATGACCAAAATGAGTAATAGAAAATAAAATAATGGTATATAATGTAAGTATAAATCTTATAAGTAGATGTAAAACTGAAAAGATGAGAGCTTATCTGGATATAAAGAGAGATGGTTGTGGCATGAATATGTCACTGTCCTATAGTCGAATTTTTTCCGTACTATACACACGATTTTGTTGACAATCAACCCCCCATGATTACATAACCAATGTATCTTCGGTGTAAACGAAAATACAATTTGAACCTGTCCCTGAATGTTGCCAAAGGACCTTTAGAAATTTACAGAGAGAGAATTATTGAAGGAGAGACAAATAGTGAATTTGGTTATGTCTGTTGAGTAGTAGAGATGAGGGATTTATAGTAGTGAAATTCACATAGAAACTCGCAAAATTAGTGTAGGAAATGATATGTTTAGAAGATCACGCAATCAACTTGGAAAAAAACATGAGTCAAGTATGAAAAATGCATATAAAGTTATTTACTATCACAGTTGACAATGCAAGCTCAAATGATTTGGCATGTGTTTATATAAAATCATTAGCACCAGAAAAAGGCTATCTTAGTAATGGTAAATATATGCACATGAGATTTATTGCACACATTTTAAATCTGATTCTTTGGGATGGTCTGAAAGAACATGTAAATTGCATTGATAAGGTTCGATATGAAGTGAAGTTTGCGAGGGGTTCTCCACGTAGGTTGAATTTATTTAGGGATCAAGTAGATAAATATAAGATCGAATGTAAGTTGTCTTTAAGTCTTGACGTGCCAACTAGATGTGTAACACCCACAAATGTACCCTATTTTAATAGTCAAAATATTTTACGGATACTTTTCAGCGAAATTTAGTTTTAGTTTAGAATTAAATTTCCCGTGTCGAATTTAGAATTTCCGAGTTCGTATTTGGATTTTACGCGAGATTTCAAGTGAATCACGTCTTTAACTTTTCTTGACTTTTTCCACTCACTCTCTTCTTATACTAACCCTAACCTAATTCTTCCACACAACTCAACTCTTTCTTCCTCACTAAGAAATCAACAAAACCTAGCTTCCATTTTTGATCCGCCTTAGAATCGTCATAACTCTTTCATTTCTAGCTCAAATTTACGTAAGTTCGTCTCATTCTTTCCCTCTAATCTTCCTCTATCCGTATCGGTAATAAAATTACCGTCTTTCTCGCTTTTCAAACTTTCCGTCTTTTTTCAAGGTGAATTATATTCATCTTTTATTAACTATTTGTAGGTGGTGACCTCCAAGATCCCGACAAAGACTACTTCTTGATTGAAGAGGACCTTGACGCGGAGTGAAGACGCAATAAGGTTCCGGGTTACTCGATATCATTTACGTGTTTTACGTATTTTCTATGTTAGAATTCGTATTTAGAATACGATTAGTAAGCTTAGAAATTGTGTTGATGATGATACTTGTTGTTTGTTGAGAATTCATATGAGAATTGATGATAGTTGATGATAGTTGATAATGGTTAATTGTTAATCCTTAGTGAAATTGTTGATTTTCGAGTGATGTTGACCCCAGTCGGCCGACCGGCAGCCGGTCAGCCTACCGGCTGGGACAGTGGCTGTATAATTTTGTATGTTACGTAATTTTGATGCATGAATTTGATCTCAGCCGGCCGACTGGCAGCCGGTCAGCCGACCGGCTGAGACACTCCTACTTTTCCTTTGTTTTTCTCATATACCCTTGGTCCCAGCCAGGTAACCAGCAGCCGGTCCACCTGAACGGCTGGGACACACTGTATTTTCATGTTGGTTTTCGTATGATGATTGGTACCAGCCGGGTGGCCGGCAGCCGGTCCACCTGACCGGCTGGCACCTGCTGGAAGGTGTTTGAGTTTCTCTTTTACGTTTTCGTTTATGATATTTCCGATGATTCATTTATCGTATAAATTTACGTAATGTCTTTAAATATTAATGTTTCGAATATATGATATTTCATTCGCTTGTATCGCATGTTTTGTGACGGTTTTTAGTATGTCCCACTTTGAGTCTGTTTTTACAAATGTTACGGTTTGAGCACTATTTTGTTATGTGCTTTGTACTCTCATTCCCTTGGCTACCTCCACGTTCGTAAGGCTGGAATTTCGGAACGGGGATGTATCCTACTGCTTAATTGCATGTGTTAGTGGGCATACGACAACGTTGTTGGGAGGCGAACGCTTTGCGTTGATCGACCCGGCCGTCAAATGTTGTGTACTTGCGAGGTGGTGTTATTTACATGTAGCGTACCGTTTGTTATGAGGCTTGAGCTCTTTTACGCCTCTTTTGTGAATTATATCAACCGAATTTGGGGTACTCGGCGTCAATGATTGACCGAGTCTTGGATGCGAAATGTTTATCGCATGTCGAACCGGAAAATGTGATTTCGGGAGTCTGGCCAGATTTAGACTAGGACCGTATTATTATCGTCGTTCTACCAGGAGGAAATTAGTCCACATATACGAAATGAATTGAATCGTGTATGCGTTCAGGGAAATGCTTATCTCGTGGATGCCTTTTAATCATACTTGCCAAGTACACGGTGCTAGTGC
>JAIUZE010028125.1:0-10913 GCA_022085475.1 Heliosperma pusillum
CGGTCCTAGTCTAAACCTGGCCAGACTCTCGGAATAACGTGTTCCGATTCGACATGCGATAAACGTTCCGCATCCAAGACTCGGTCAATCATAGACGCCGAGTACCCCAAATTCGGTCGACATTCACGAAAGAGGCGGAAAAGAGCGCAAGCCTCATAACAAGCGGTACGCTACATGCAAATAACACCACCTCGCAAGTACACAACATTTGACGGCCGGGTCGATCAACGCAATGCGTTCAACTCCCAACAACGTCGTCGTATGCCCACTACACATGCAATTAAGCAGTAGGATACCTCTCCGTTCCGACATTCCAGCCTTACGAACGGGAAGGTAGACAAGGGAATGAGAGTACAAAGCACAAGACAACATAGTGCTCAAACCGTATCATTTGTAAAAACCGACTCAAAGTGGGACATATCGAAAACCGTCACGAAACATGTGATACAAGCGAATAAAATATCATATATCCAAAACATGAATATTATAAGACTCTACGTAAAATTATACGATAAACGGATCATGCGAACTATTATAAATTACGAGTTTTAGAAGTCAAAGGAAAACAACACAGCCGTGTTCCAGGCCGGTCAGGGGACCGGCGGCCGGTGGGCCGGCTCAGAACACAGGCAAAAATCCAAAAATCACAAAAACAGAGAAATGTGGTCTAGGCCGGTCGATGGACCGGCGGCCGGTGGACCGGCACAGAGCACACCTATACAAAAATTCCAATTTCTCAAAGTTGTTACTGATGTGTTCCCAGCCGGTGGGCAGACCGGCGGCCGGTCGACCGGCAGGGAACACCAGTTCACCCGAGAGCCTCTTTCACTTAACCAATTCATTTCATTTCTCATATATACTTAAAATAATCATCAACAATCAATATACATCATCAACATTCATCATATAACAACATTCATTAATCATAACATGATTCCTAAGCTTCTACTCGTATTCTAAATACGATTCCTAGCATATAAAGCATGTAAAACACGTAAATGATACCGAGTAACCCTTCACCGTTACCTTTAAGCGTCTTTACTAATCGTCAAGCTCCTCTTCAATTAGAAAATAGTCTTTGTCGGGATCTTGGAGGTCACCACCTACAATTAGACCATAAAAGATGAATAAAATTCATCTTGAGAAAGACGGGAAATTTGAAAAGCGAGAAAGACGATGATTTTAATATCAATACGAGGAAGGTAAGGGGAGAAGAATGAGACGAACTTACGCGAATTCTATCAAAGAACGAAGGAGATACGATGATTCAAAGATCGAAAATAAAGAGGGAGGCAAGGTTTTGAGATTTCTTAAGGAGGAAGTAATTTGGTTTGTGTTTGAGTAATGAATTAGGTTAAGGAGGGAGTGAGAGTTGTGTAAGGCAAAAGTCAAACAAAAGTCAAACTCGCCTTAAGACGGAATTCTCATGGAATCTCGCGGAAATTCCAAATACGAACTCGGAAATTCTAAATTCGACTCGGAATAATAAATTCTAAATTAAAACTTAAAATTACTGAAAAGATTTCGTAAAATATTTCTACTAGAAAAATAGGGTACATTTCCGGGTGTTACAATCACCCCACCTTTTAAAAAGTTTCGCCCTCGAAACTTGAGGGAAAGAAAAAATATACCTTACTCGAAAAGACTCGGATATTTACTACGCATAGAAGCTTCAGTTTCCCAAGTCTCTTCTTCGACATTAGCACTTCTCCACAAGATTTTCACCAAAGGAACTACTTTACTTCTCAACTTCCTATCCTTGCGATCTAGGATACGGATCGGCTTCTCTTCAAAGGATAATTCGGTTCAAGCTCGGGCAATTCAACTTGAAAGACATGGCTTGGATCACTAACATACTTTCTCAATTGAGAAACATGGAATACATCATGAACCTTAGCCAAATTCGGCGGCAAATCCAACTTATAAGCAACGGCACCAATCCTCTTCACAATATCAAAGGGTCCAATGTATTTCGGGCTCAATTTACCCTTAACACCAAACCGTTTAACACCCTTCATTGGAGATACCTTCAAGAATACTTTATCTCCCACCTCAAACTCTAAAGGCCTTCTTCGAATATCGACATAAGACTTTTGACGGTCTTGAGCGGCTTTCATTCTATCACGAATGACCTTCACATTACCAATGGTTTCAACAAGAACATCGGGGCCTAAATCACGATTGTCACTCAATTGATTCCAACATATAGGACTCCGACATTTCCTTCCATAAAGAGCTTCATATGGAGCCATCGTGATAGATGCATTATAGCTATTGTTGTAAGAAAACTCCACCAACGGTAAGCTCTTTTCCCAACTAGACTGGAAGTCAAGAGCACAAGCCCTAAGCAAGTATTCTAAAGTCTGAATAGTTCTCTCAGTTTGACCATCCGTAGCGGCATGAAATGCAGTACCCATCAACAACTTACTACCCATGGCCTCTTGCAAAGCTTTCCAAAATCTCGAACAGAATCTCGGATCTCGGTCGGATATAATCTCCATAGGAACACCATGGTATCTAACAATTTCATCAACATAAGCCTTCGCTAAACGATCCAAATTCCAAGTTTCTTTGATCGGAATAAATCTAGCACACTTGGTCAATCGATCAACAACAACCCAAACAGCATCTTTACCTCCAATGGTTCTCGGTAAGGCCATAACAAAATCCATAGAAATAGATTCCCACTTCCATAGCGGAATGTCCAACGGTTGTAGCAATCCACCGGGCCTCTTGTGTTCAATCTTCACTTGTTGGCAAGTAAGAAATCTACCAACATATGACACAACATCACCCTTCAAGTTTGGCCACCAAAACTGTAGCTTCAAATCCTTGTACATCTTATCACCTCCGCGGTGAATAGAATAAGGGGAAAGGTGAGCTTCATCAAGAACTCGCTTCCTCAAATTAAGAGCATTTTTTTTTTTGGTGAAATGTAAGAAATTTTATAACTAGCCCAACAATTTAGGCAATACCAATTACAAACCAGCCAATTCGTACCAAAACTACAAATACTAAGATTAAGACATCATAATACAAAATCACACCACTTCCAATTACATCAACTTCCTAACTGAGCATCCAAAAAGGACCAAGAGCATCAGCATCCTCACTCCCCCTTCAACATTACTTACTGCAGCACATCCCACAATGATCATCAAAACAGATGCAATCTTACTGAACCAAACCAACATCCCTGCACCAACAACTATCAGAAAGTCGCATAGCACCCTTGAACCCATGTAGCATCCTTCTCCTGCAATCAGCATGAACTTGCTTGACAAGGACACTAGGACAAAGTACATGCCCCTCTAACCTGCAAATGTTCCTAACTCTCCAAATACTATAACAAATACCAGTATAAACTGCCATAATAATCTGTCTACGTAACATAGAACCTCTCATGTGTTGGATCCTATCAGAATTCATCATAATGTCATAAGAAATCTTAATCAAATCACCTGCAATCCTAAAGCATTGCTGAGCATAATGACAATTCTGAAATAAATGACTATGATCTTCCTGCACAGCACCACAAATGAAACACATCCTTGGAACATCCAAACCCATCTTGAACAGCCTATCTAGTGTAAGAAGTCTACCCTGTTTTAGCAACCACATATGAAAATTCCATTTAGGGAGATTATACCTATTCCACACAATACAATGCCAATCAACCTTGGAACCAGAATTCTGTGTAAGCCAAGCATAACCTTTAGCAATGGAGTACTCCTCATTCAAGCCCCCCCAATGACCATTCACATAACCAGCTTTAAGTACATCCCTAATCTCACAAATTTTCCTCCATGCCCAAGAACTATTAGCATTTGGAGTATAATCAAACCAGGAAGAAGTCTTCAAGTAAATGTGCCCAATCCATTTAATCCAAAGATGATCTTGTTTACAAGCAATCCACCAAACTAGCTTACCAATAGCAGCAATATTCCATTGATGACTATCAATTAAACCCAAACCACCAACCTCCTTACTATTACAAAGAATATTCCAAGAGACTAATGGAGCTTTAGAGTATTTATCAGTCCCTTCCCATAGAAATGTTCTGCATAACGACTTAATCTTATCCATCACCCCCATAGGAAGAACAAAAATTTGGGACCAGTGATTGTGAATAACAGAGAGCACAGATTTCACTAAAACAAGCCTGCCTGCATACGAAATCTTCCTACTATTCCAGCCTCTAATCCTCTTAACCATCCTCTCAATAAGGATATTGCAATCCATTTTATTCAATCTTTTGTGTGAGATATTCACCCCTAAATATTTAAAAGGCAAAGAACCTTTCCTAAAACCTGTTTCTTGCAGAATATGATGAAGAGTATCACTCTTGATCCCATTGCAATAAAACTCAGACTTATCAGAGTTAATGTGCAAACCAGAAGAAATAGAAAAGATCTTAAAGGCTTCCATAATGGCAAAAATGGAAGTAACATCTCCTCTACTAAACATGAGAAGATCATCAGCAAACATCAAATGATTTAACTTCAGGGGTTTACAAAGAGGATGATAATGGAATCCAGGAAACCTCTCAATAATCTGCATCAGCCTGCTCAAGTACTCCATACAAAGAGTGAATAATAGAGGAGACATAGGATCCCCTTGTCTGAGACCCCTAGCTCCCTTAAAGAAACCATGATTCTGACCATTGAGAACAATAGAATAACTAGGAGTGCTAACACACTCCATGATCCACTTAATCAACATAGGAGGATAGTGTAACCCTTGCAGCATTTGCTCAACAAATCTCCACTCAATAGAATCATAAGCCTTTCTCAAATCCACCTTCATAAGACACCTTGGAGAAACACTCTTTCTAGTATATAATCTGACCAAATCTTGACTAATCAGAATATTTCCAAGGATACTTCTGTTCTTAATGAAGGCACACTGAGCAGCATGAACCACTTTAGTAAGACTATCACTAAGCCTGTCACAAATTAGCTTAGAAATAACCTTATAAATGGTATTACAACAAGCTATAGGACGAAATTCCTTGACAGATTTTGGATTCTCAACTTTAGGTATCAGCACAAGATTAGTACAGTTCAACTGTTTGAGCAGCTTCCCTGTCACAAAAAAATCCACCACAACAGCACAAACATCATCCTTAATTATATTCCAACTTGCCTTGAAGAACTTACTAGTGTAACCATCAGGACCAGGGCTCTTATCATCAGGAATAGAAAACATGGCTCTCTTGATCTCAATGTGGGAAGGAATACTACACATATCAGCCCAGTCCTCCTCCTCAACCAAAGTACCCTGCTTAATAACATGCTCATGACAGTTGGAAGTAGTAGCACTAGTACCCAGTAGCTGTTTATAGAAATCAATAAAAGCTTTGAGGATATGTTCAGGGTCAGTACATAACTCACCACTGTCATTCTCAATAGAAACAACCTTATTCTGAATTTGCCTATGCCTAATAGCATGATGAAACATACTAGTATTAGCATCACCTTCAAAAGCCCACGCACACTTAGCTTTTTGCCTAAGAAAACCAATCCTAGCCTCTGCCAACATAGTATAAGAATTCCTAAGTTGAAATTCTTTATCCATCAGGCCAGCATTGGAAGGATCAAGTTGTAATGCCATCTGACTCTCAATTAACAGTTGATAAGCAACATCAGCACTCCTTTCAACATCAGAGAACATGGACTTATTCAACTGCTTCAAAACAGGTTTCAATCTCTTCAATTTAGTGATAAGTTGGAAACTCTTAGTACCCTCAACCCTATTTCTCCATTCCATCTCAACCAAAGAACAGAAATCAGCTACCTTAGTCCACATGTTGAAGAATTTAAAAGGCTTCTTTTTCACACTAACATTACCTCCACAAGAAACAATGCAAGGGCAATGATCAAAGGCCCCTTCAGGATAGTAATGAGCAAACCAATCAGTCCATTTGTTTATCCATAACCCATTTACTAACACCCTATCAATACGACTAAAAATTCTAGTTTCACTAGGATGTTTGTTATTCCAAGTGAAAAAAGAACCAGTCGACTTCAAATCATAAAGATCACAAATATTCACCACCCTTTGAAAAGGCCTAATTTCCTCCATCTTTACAGGCTTCCCCAATCTCTCATTCATATATAACACATTATTAAAATCACCCAACAATACCCATGCATCTGGAACAGCAAGGGCCATCAAATCATTCCACAAAGGTACTCTATCTTCAATCCTATTGAAAGCATAAACAAAGGTAGCAAAAAACACACAACCCACACTTTTATCCTTCACCTTAGTATGGATAAATTGATCACTCATACTAAGAACCTCAACATCAGCCCTAGAAGACTTCCACAAAATCCAAACTCTACCACCAGGATGACAAATAGTATTAGTAACAATCTCCCAACCAACACCCATACTAGCAACTACTTTATTTAGAGACAAAGGCTTAACCTTAGTCTCAAGGAGCCCAAACAGATCAACATCATACTGATGCAAGAACCACTTGACATCAGCCTGTTTTGTATCACTATTTAAGCCCCTAACATTCCACATACCAAACTTAATCATTATCAAGGCAGGGCTCCTTTCCCCCTCCTTTATCAACCATTTCAGATTGTGAGATAACTTGATTTAGTTCATCATTAAAATTAACTGCAAACTCATCCTCAGTACCTCCAATAGTCCTACTTTCATTCCTAGTCAGTCTATTAATCACTCTTGCTGGAGTGAAAACAGTAGCAGCAGGAGCAATAGGAGTATTAATAGGTGTAACCATAGATGAATTAACATCAGGTACTTTTGTTAATGGGGGAAACTCCTTAGGATCTACTACCACACTTGGCATCACCCTTGGCTTCCATACTTGTTTAGGTACCTGAACAGGTTTGACACCATATATCTTACGCCTACAAACTTCAGTCTTATGACCAATTCCTTTACATTTTTGACAAGTAACAGGCAACCAGTCATACTCTACATCCACTATGATTTCACAACCCTTTTCATCCTCAAAACTAATAGAATTCGGAAATCCTTGATCAATCTCCACTTCAACTAAAATCCGTGCAAAACCCAGCAATTTCTTCTCAAGGGTAGCATCATCAATACGAATAAACCGTCCTATCAACCCTGCTAATTTCTCCAAACACTTAGCCCCCCAAAACTTCAGATCCAGACCTGTTAACTTAATCCATATAGGAACCTTTTTAACAGAGACTTTAGCAATCTTAATGTCAGGCGACCACGCATTCAATACAATAGGCTTTCCATCAAACACAAACATACCATTTTCCAAAATAAGCTTATGATGTTCAGGCTGACCTATCCGAACTACAAAAAGGCCATTAGGAAGAAAAGAGATGGAGGAAATTTCATACCCAGTCCATATCCTTCGAAGAAAACCCTCAAGAACATTTCGTGGAGGATTAGCCCCCATCACATATCCATATAATGACCACTTCCAATAGTCAATTTCTGATTCAACATCCTCAATAGTTAGTTTTAATCCCATCTTCCTGTTTTCCCCACCAATTACTTCCACTTCATCAATAGGAGCCAAACGAGAAGACGAAGACATGCTATCTTTACTCTTCTTCCTGGATTGAACCAAATTCCACCCAGACAAATCATCTTCATTCGCATCTCTTTGGATCACCACATTTACTTCCCGCCTAGCATTTTCAATTTCTTCTAACAGAGTTTCCACATGAACAGTGCCCTTGGATCTGTTAGAAGGAGTCGACACATTTGTATTATTACAATTAGTACCGTTAGTATTACCATTATTATTATTTTGAGTAATATTATTATTATTATTAATACTACTAGATGAACTATTATTATTATTATTTTGATTTTTTTGATTAATTGATTGAGGATGATTAGCACCTTTCTTTTTTGCCATTGCAAAAGAGACACAAAAACCTAGAAAAAATTAGAGCTTTCCTTCTCTCTAACTTTCTCTCTCATCCTTTTTGTTTGATTGTATTGTATTGTCAAATTAAGAGCATTAGGAACAAATAAACGACCATGGAAACGAAGAACACCTTCATTATCAAACTTGAAATCTTTATCTTTACCTTCAAGAATTTTGGCTTGAATAGACTTGTAGGTAAGATCATCAACTTGGCTTTCGCGGATTTCACGGAGAAATACAGGCTCGGCAATCATAGCACCAATATGAACAAATCCACGCTCTAGAAACTCCAAACTTAACCTTCGAAACTCGGCACAAAGATCAAAAGGTAATACATGCAAAGCATTCAAAGCATGAGAAGCTTTCCTACTAAGAGCATCTGCAACAACATTAGCATTCCCTTCGTGATACAATAACTCAAAATCATAATCGTTCACCAATTCCAACCATCTTCTTTGCCTCATATTCAACTCTTTTTGAGTATGTGACACCCTCAAATTTGCGGAAAGAAAAAAAATAATTTAACTAAATAAAATATGAGAATACATAACGAAGGTGTCATAAATAAAAAAGGTTCATTACAAAACGAAAATAATATTATACAAAAGAAATATACAAGACGGGAGACATATCTCCCGTATAAATACGGAAATAAAAGAGTGTATAATAATATACAAACTATGAACCGAATAGAGGTCCAAGGTAAATACTTCGCTCGCTAGCTCGTCAATGTACCCCAAAATATGCATCACCACCTGTTCGACCGCATTAAATATAAACACGGAAGCCACAGTCAGTGGGGAGTAACTCCGAGTTCTCCCAGCCACGAAATGTCGATTTTAATTAAACATGAATAACATAAAAGCAATGTATATGGAAAATACAACACTTTAACATATACGATATGCTTTTCATGTTATGAATACAATTAACTAACATATAACCTATCATATAAAAGCTATCATGTGAATCTGATAATAAACTATAATACGAGGTAGGGAAGCTGGTATGCTAGCTCAGAGGTTACCGTTAACATGGCCATGATACACTCAAACCCTAATCACACATAATATCATGTGAATCAGTTAACAACCAGTAATCCAAACTCTATCAACCTTAGCCGGCTTGCATCTTACCTTCTAGAACTCATAGAATCATACAAACATGAAAGACTAATACTTCTACAAACAGGCATAAGTTCTTAGCCCAGTCAATAGTCGACTTCTGTAACTCGAGGCTATACCACAAGGTAGGAAAACATCCTAGTCCTAGACTGATCAGACTAGCGACAACAGCTAACCCATTCCCTGTCTCATTACATAACCGTACATGAGAAACTCTGCTAGGCGACCCCCTAAGCAGAGATGGCTAGTACTTAAGCTGGCTCCCTTCCCAAAGCGGAACTCTTAGGATGCCATGCCCCGACTTGGTATCAAAAGGCCCAGGCCAGGGACACAAAAGCTATCGACGGTGAACATATACTCGTTAAAGACAGTACTTGCCTATCGATGTCATGGTCCAAGATACTCATTTAGAATTAGAATGGTCAAGACGCCATATACTCATAATTCTCTATGGGTACTTAGTCAACACGACATATATCATACAATTAAACAGTCACGGAAAAAACATCCTATCATGTGACTAATTGCATATAAATCATAATCAAATATCATATCGCCTCATATTACTAAGGCTAATTCATTAATTAAATACAACCTTACTTGAAGACAAATCCCCGACCCGAGTCCCGCGACGGGTCATCAGTCAAAACGGGGCTGACTAGATCTTAGTTTGACCAAACCCGTTTGGTCAAACCGGCTAGAAACAGAGTCTTTTCCACATAGACATAAAATCAACATATTCCTTTCATGTTATTTTATTAAGACTTCTAACATGTGAATTATTCTATCATACCCAAAACCCGTTTGACTAAAAGGATATTAAATTAAACTACGGTCTCGTCTCATAATTTCTAACAAGTGAGAAATAATAATTTAATGAAAAACCTTTTTAATTAAATATTTTACTTATTAATATTTCTCGCTTGCTAATTATTACAAAACGCGATAAAAATGACGATAACTCAAAAACCGTCACAAGTCCCAAAGTGGGACCCACGGGCTGAGTTGGGCCGGACCCCACATGGGCCTGGATGGGCCCACGGCCTGTTTTGACAAAAATGGGCTGTTTTGATTAAACTTTCTAAAACCGATTTCTAATATTTTCCCGCATGCTTAACATATTTAAAACCCGTCAAAACAACAACATAATAATCAAACATCGACACAACCCAAAGACCAAAACCCGGACCCACCATGAACCAGCCCAGACCGGGTCTGAACCGGCCTGGACCGGCTGGTCTGGTCCGGTTCACTACCACCACAATTTCCGGCCACCACTAAAACAACCACCCCAATTTCCACATTAATTCTAACATGTTTTTAATTAACAACATCCATTTTAAACAATCAAAACAACCATCAATCATACAAAAATCATGATTATGAAGAATCATCCAAATTCATCAAGAACCACCAACATGTTATAAATTCATAAAACACCATAATAACCACCATTTAACATGTTACTAACTAAAAATCATAAAATCATAATAATATGAACAAAAATTAAAGATGAACCAAAACTAAAGAAAACAAAAGCTAAAGGCTATGTTACTAACTAAAATCATAAAAACGATAACATGAACTAAAACTAAAGGCTATGTGACATTATTTCGTCGAGTAAAACGGAATTGTTACCTTAGCTAGCAAACCACTTAGCACCAAAATAATAAGAAGTATATATATATAATAAGAAACCCTCCCACTAATCTTCACCCAAAATATATGAGTCTCCAAACTCGTCTTCAAAATCTTCCCCTATAAGAAAAGACAAGAGAAACATTATTAGAACTTAAAACTTAATTTCTCATAATTAAAGTGTTGAAAACGATCTTGACGGAATTGAAATTAAATCATACGTGAAGATGAGGAGCGAAGAGGAGAGGCTAGAA
>JAIUZE010028128.1:0-17442 GCA_022085475.1 Heliosperma pusillum
TTTTTAAGTTATGTGAGAGGTCTTGTCAATTTTGTTATTAATTTCCTATAAGCGAACTAAGTCGGTGAATTGTGAATAACGTTGAATTGACAATAACGGTAAATAAAATGCATGTGTGACGATTTTGGCATGAGCGAAAATAAAGCCAGCAATCAAGCAACAATAAAATCCTAGTATGGCCACCTAGCTAATCAAAATTAACTAGATAGTTACAAATTCGGAAACCAACTCCTTGGTCCCTTGCCTCTTCACTTGGAACACCTTCCAAAATGGCACCGTCTTGAAGGGAGCCACCGGTCTTCATAAAAATAATTACAAATGTACAAGTATACAAATTCCTATTATACATTTATCTATAAAATAAAATAATTAAATTATACAAACCGGCGATACGAGATCGCAATAAAATTACAACCAAAACGTTATTCCCTTACATTACGGGTAATAACGATAAAAATTAACTAGGCCATACTAGGTACAAAATTTGCATAAATTATTAAATAAATGACATTCATTCATTCAAACATAAATAAAATAAATTGCTGCAAAATTCATGCCAAAAACGTCCTAAGTTCAATTCATGCTCATTGTAGCTCGATTTCTTCCGGGATTCATGATTTTTAACCATTAAAAATCAATATCAACATTTAAATCGCATTTAAATTCAAAATAATTAACTAAACTGATTTAGAACTCAAAATTAGTCACTACTAATTTTGTTGGTCATTAATTAGATCGATTTGATTTCATTTGCTAAATATTACGGTTTAATCATAACGATTATGAAATAAAACCAAAATAAAATATAAACATCATAAAATTTGAAACCAAAATTTTTTTGTACATTCTGGAACAATTCCAGGAACTATAAAAATAAAAAAACATTTGCTCAAAAAATTTAAATTAATTTTATGAACAAATAGCTTTGTATTTAATGGTTTTATCAAATAAAAACATTAGATATAGTAAAACAGTGAAACAAATTATGAAATTTCACCAAGAGTATCAATATCAGAATGTAAAATGTATAAAATACCAGAAATGGACGTTTCAATTTTATGAACATTAAAATCTCATATTATCGACTTTTATCGTATAAAATTCAATGAACATGCAATACATAAGTAAAAGTCACGAAATTTTACATACAATATGTAAGAAATGCATGTGAGATAATATTAAAATTTCATGGCCAGAATCAACATGCAACTATTTTTAGTTAACTTTTAACTCATAAAATGCATGTTAACTCGGTTAAAACGCCAAAAATCAAAATAAATAGCAAATTAATCCCTAAAATCACGAAATTTAACCACAAACATTTTGAGGTCAGTAGGTATACATGCACCAAAACATTTTGTCAGAATCGTATTTTAACTCAAAATCTTTGATTTATTAGTTATCTTATAACTTTAATAAAAATGTCCAAAATGAACATGCATGCTACACGCTAGCTCTGATACCACATGAAAGTCCATAGACCTTAATTAGACTCCTCTAATTAGTTGCTAAATTACTTGTTAATTTAGTATTTAATGATCTATGTAACATGCATGCAAATATAAAGACATTTATATAAATAAGACATTTCCTCACATTGATATGGAAATTATATTGGCACAACAAGAACTCCTTCTTGTTGTTCTTGAGCTATAAATATGGATGAACACATGAAATCTCCAAACTAGAAGACCTCCTTCAAGTTGCACCAAGATTAACCCAAATAATCTACCCTTATTATTAACTAGATAATAAGATAGATATAATACTACTAATATTATGACTATATTACTACACTAGTAATACTTAGTAACTATTAGTATTTGAGAGTTTTAGTGAGAAGAAGAGTTTTTATAAAGAAGTATGATAATTGAACAAAATCAAGTTATGAAAAAATGAACAACCAATGTTCATTATCTAGCCACTTTGGCCGGATGTTTTAGTCCCTAAAAGGACTCTTATTTTGTTTGATTTGTTCACATGCATTTGAGTGGAGTGTTGTAGTATATATGATGATTATTCTTACTTGTAATGTCACTTTCATAAGTAATTAAATAGTAAAAACAAGAACTAAAATCATCACCTTTGAACTACAACATAACCGGCCCATTTTGGCCTAGTTGGATCCATTTTGAATTTTGATATTTGTCTCACAAATACTTATTGATCATATGGTTAATTATCTTGTATAATAAGTGTTAATTTGATCATATAACAATTATATGACTCAATTAAATAAATAATATGTACTTAACATTTTAAGTAATATTTTACCATTATATCAATGTATAATGGGTCCCACAATGCTTAGTTAATTTATTTTACAACTCCTTGTAAATATAATTAACTAATTACCTCTATCTCAAAACCTCAACTAATTTAGTAATTTAACGATTAATTACTAAGTTAAATCTTATTTAATCGTATTAAAATAAGATATAAATTTATTAGTCAATTATCGCATAATTGAAAAATAAGCTTAATCGAATTTGAGTTCTTAACTCAATTTCTAACAATTAACTCTCGTACATATCGAATATATGTAATGTACTAATTAACTGTATCGTATACAAATAATTAGTTACTATTTGGATTTCATCCTTTAGGTGTGACCGAAAGGGATCAGTTGATCACCGCCGTCAAACGACAATAACGTCAAACTCTAGTCAGCCAACCGTTATTGATTTACGTTAATCAACTGACTAATCATATATATAGTCATAATTAGCCTCAATCATATCCATAATAAGATATTATGTGGGGACGCACTATTGTGGAGGACACCTACTCAACATATCTAAACTTGCCACAGACTTAGATCAACAACCACAGCCTAGCACAGGATGTTATCAGGCCTGACTTTCAACTAAGGCAAAGCACAAGTTGGAAAGATTTTGGAAATGAGAACAATGCTCAAGTTTTTTCATTCAATAATCAACTGCCTTATACAAAAGAGCATGGGTCCTTATATAGGCCTCAATGCTTGATCTAATACAACCCTAGAATAACATCTAAGGGCCAGGATTAATCTACATAAACGTGACAAGTTACTGGCTACAATTTCAGATTGAAAATACAAAAGAAAACTGAAAACAGACAAATGCAGACATATGACAGTGACATGCTCCAGGTTGTGTTTTGTTGCTTGGAGTTGGCTTGAAGTTTGTGGACGAAGCTCATTAATGCTCATTGACCTTCTTCTGCAGTAGTTCTAATAGTAGGGAAGACAAGGAAAGACTTTTGGAGATAGTCTTTCAGTTTTTAGCTAGAAATGGAAAGACTGCTTTATGCTTTATGCTTTGGGTAGGCTGTTTTGATTTGGATTTTTAGGGTAGTTGTGTTGTGTTTTGGAACTGGTTCCCTAGGACTTTTTTGGACCTAGGTGGGTAAGGTTTTAGCTGGGCTTGGTGGTAGCTGGTGGTTCAAAGTGTGGTGGTAGTTATGCCCTCCCCAAGTGACTGTTGTAGGCTGTTTTTGTGTTTTTGTGGTTGGGTGTTGGTGGGCTTGTTTTTGGCTTGCTTGGCTTGTGTCTTGGCTTGTGTCCTGGCCAACATTGCTCAGCTTGCAGCTTCCCCTTTTGTTACCCATCCCTTGCCCCCAGATTGACCCCTGGATACCCATGTAGACCTCCCCTTGGGTAGCAATGCTTACCCCTTGATCCCCCTTGGCCTGCCCCTTGTCCCTAGTGTTGAGTTCTGCCCTGCCCTGTGCCCCAGCTCCTGCTGCAGTAGCCATGTTAGATTGATTAAAAGATGGTAATTGGATAAAAGATATTTTGCTTTTAAAACATTGTGTCTATGCATGTTTGGACTATAACGATAGTTGACGATTTCTGATCAAAATCATTGACTAGAATGGAATTCTTTTCCAAGGTAGAGATACGCGAATTGAATAGACAAAGCATGACATGGTGGATTAAGACCTAGTAAATTGCCTAAAATCCTGCTAGACCATCTGATCTATGATTGTAATGCACACATCATTCTTACGAACTCACAATGAATTATTTGCATGTCCTAAATCCAATTGCATCAATATGTCAATCTACATGTGTGAACCTACTTCCCTAGATTCTTTCCATCATTGTTAATTCATCGCTTGCTTTATTGTTTTAATTTTCATTTACTTTTATTTTGTTTTTATTTATGCTTTTTATTAGATTAGAAATCAGAACTCCAAAACCCAGAAACTCGTTAGATAAGACCCAATTGCGAGACACTTCACATTCTATAGGAAACACCATCTCCCTGAGGATCGGCCCCTACTTCCCTAATTACATTAATTTGTTATTAGCCTAGTCTGGGTAAATTATCTTTGTATCGGGCTTGCGACAGGTCCGATCACGTTAGTGTCGTATGACGGTGGTGATCAGTTGATCCCTTGAGATCACACCTAAAGGACAATCCCCTAATCATGTACATTAATTAATTGTATAGCGATACAGATTTATTAATCCCTTTAAAGAGAACTAAGTTTATATTAGTGAGAATTATATCTTATTATAATATGATTAAATAAGATTCATTTTATTAATTTAATTGTTATATTACTAAGAATGCATTATGTTTATGAAACATTTGAGATAAGTAAAATTGGTCGATTATAATTACAAATTGTTGTAGATTATATTAACCAAATATGAGATGACTCATTTTATTTACATGTAATTATAAAATATGACTTAGTCTAATTTATTTGTTATGAAATTGCATTTAAATTAGTTAAATGTACATTTATAAGCAAAGATTACATGTTACATGTCACATGTCACATATGTGACAAATGACAAAATCACGAAAATAAAATGGACTCTATTTTACATGTAAAAACCAGTTTTATGGGTGGTGGTGTAGGGTTTAGGCTTTAAGTATTGTTCTAATCAATACTTGGACAACATGATTACTAGCCTAAACCTATACCCTAGCTTTTTTTCTTGTGAAGACAAAAAGGAAAAGCACACCCCTATTTCCCATAAGGGTGGCCGGTCATGTAGAGCAAGATAGGAGGATTAGTTTTCCTCTTATACAAAACTACAACATCTCATTTTTGATGTGTATGCTTATCTCTCATAAGATACAACTTCTCACACTAGAAAAGCTTGAGAAGCTTCATACAAACTTAAGTTCTTATATTAATACAAGATTACTAAGAGTAGTAATAGTGGTATTAATTTTATCTTGAGGGCTACTACAATATCATACTAGTGTAGTATTTTTTAGTGTACTGGAGGTTGTCTTGGGTGCAACTAATTGGAGTGTTCTTATTCTAAGAACTAAGAAATCATCCTTATATTTTGAGCTCAAGAACAAAGTAGGAAGGAGTCCTATTTTGTGCCCAAAATCCGTTTAAATCAATGTAAGGAACTATTTATACTTCCTTATTTGTTTTTATGTTATGCATGCATAAGATCCATTTAGTTTAATGAGTAAAATAATTGTAATATGATATTAGAAATGTCTAATATCTAGTTTAAGAAACTTACAAGCGGTATCAAGAGCTTTGGTTGTTGCATGCATAATCGATTTATAGTTTTTTCGAGTTAATGTAACTTAAAGAAAACTAATAATTTGTGTTTTATGAGATAAAATAACAAAGTCATTTGCATGTCATCCTAATATGATTTTAGGTCATTTTGATGATTTATGGAAATTTATATTGCACAAATATGATTTTTAGTGTTTTTATTACATTTTAATGAGTAAAATGATGTTAAAAATACTAAAAATAGTTAGACTTATCTTCTGACCTTGAACTTTTTACACAATAACACACATGCATTTTAAATATTGTATGTAGAATTTCGTGTGAATTGGACTTATTTTGTATTATTTATGATTTTTATATGATAAAATGGAATAAATAAAAGTCTAATGGTTTAAAATACTTCCGCTTTGAATCTGACCATGAAAGTTTAGTATGTTGTCACATGCATTTTTCCTTGTTAGACTGGTTAATTTCAGACTTATATGATTTGTCTAGCATGATTTATGAATTTTTAATGTAAAAATGGCATAAATAGTGACTTATTTAGGAAATATAGCTAAATTAAATTTCATGTGTTGAGAAAATTATTCCTGGTTGCTTTAATGTCCCAATTTTCAGACCTAAAGTTAAAAATGTAATATGATTAATTTTTGCATGCTTTATGTATTTTATCTGATAAAACCGATAAAGCGCAACCAATTTTTCTCAAAAAAGGTTCAAAATTTTTAACCATGATTTTTGACATTATGAGTGTCATGGAAATGTTCCAGAATGTACAAAAATTTAAAATTTAAAATTCAAATTTTGAAATTATTGTAATTAAATTTGGATTTATTTTATTAAAATATGATTTCAAAGTATAATTTTGAGCAATTATATAACAACAAGTTGAATTATTGTCAAAAATTGAGTGATGACTAATTTTTGAGGCCTAAATGAGTTTGGATAATTAACTTGGACTTAAATATGATTTAAGTATTGTTTGATGATTTTAAAATGTTATTATCACGCATTTCCGTAAAGCCGGGTTATATACGAAATAAACCGTAAATTAGAGCGATTTGGCATTTAAAATGATCATGTTTTATACATATTATTTGTGGGAAATATCGGTATATTTCAACATGAAATTTAAGGATTATAACGAAATTATAATATATGAAATACGAGTCATAAACGAAATGCATAAAGTTTAGAATTAACCTTTGGTCCTAACAATATGGCCTAAGAACAAATATCGAGATCGATATTCTCCTAATTGTTGCACCCAAGATGTTCTGAGAAAGGCCTTTTCTTGTGCTAGAATGAACACCAATATTACTGATAATATTTTTGTGAAAAGTTATTGTAATTGTAATGACGAGAAAGTAGAGAATAAGAGTTTATATAAAACTCTCCTCCTCTCCTATTTTGGCCGTCCAACTAGTAGTAGGGTAGAGGGAGGAGTCTTCCCTCTTTTTCTTCTACTTGTTTTAGGAAGTGGAGTCAAGATAGGAGTCTTCCTCTTTTATTTATTTAATGTATAATATGTGTATGTATTATTATTGTCATTTATGTTGTCCTATATTAATAAGTCCATAAAACATTTTGTAGTCGATTTATTAATACCGGTCTGACATCATTTATTATGACAATATCGTATAATATATACGTCAACTATAAATATCGTATATTTATAATTTGCTAATTAAATATAACATTTTATATTTAATTACGAACTAATCATTTAATTCGTTTAAGCTTACATTATTTAATCGTATTACATAATTACATTATATACATCAATTAGATATAACAGTTTATATTCAATTACGAATTAACATTTAATTCATCTCAGGTAGTATTATTTAATTGTATTAAATAATCGTATCATCATTACATTGACTAACCTTTTAGTCATCTACTTCGACTAACCTTTTAGTCATATAAGGCATCAATATGATTATATTTTTCATATAATCATATCTCTCAAACACATCCTTTAGGTGTGACTTTTAGGGACCAGTTGTTTACCGCCATTAAAATGACAATAACGTCAAACTTCTAGCAAGCCAGCCGTTATCGATAAACGTTAATCAACAGATAAGAATACTAAGTATACCCTGTGAACCTGTAAGAGATTTATACACGTTATCACACTAACTGTGGAGAAACCTAGCTCCAACAATCTCCCACTTGACCTTACAAGTGTATGTGCGATAACCGATTCTCATATCCAAAATTTCTCCCACTCAATGTAAAACAATTTGCAAAGTCCGTATTCACAAAGATTGTATTTTACAAGTGATCTACATCAAGAGTGGGTTTCCCGACTAGAGAGTAAATTAACTGATAAACGAATCATTATTCGAGCATGGCCATGCATTTCAGTTACAACTCCTCGAGTGGCCCTGAGAAATAACAAAACCTGATAAAGGTTGGATATTTTCTTCAACTCGAATCCTGCAGATACAAGCACAGTATGAAATGACCAAGTAAAAATCTTCTTAGCCTCATGTTACGGTCGACCATGAGAAAGAAACCAAAGTCACCCAAAACCTGCCTTAATCTCAAGAGATAGTCGATAGTCAAAAGAATTGACTCTAGGAACACTATGGACGTCCAATCCACGACCTGGCACCGAATGTTCTTACACATTTAGGACTCCATAACGTTGTCACGATGTCCTACAAGGTATCTTTATAACTCGTATCTGTGATCGATCAGTTAACCGTTTGACTTATGACTCGTTGAACCCACCATCAATCAACTTCACAATGTAATTACCAGAGTTATCAGCTCATTTGGGCGATTATAGACCAAAACAAATATAATGTAATTCAGTTCACTTTGTGGCGTTCAATGTTGTCGTACAATCCACATTAAAAACAAAATATGAAACAATACGATGATGTTATAAATAGTATATGAAAAAGAGACATTTATCTAATCCATATAAACAGCTACTACAACTCAGGAACACGTTTAATTCCCATGGAAATAATGTGCCCTTCATGCTTATCATATTTTAACGGTTTAGTGAGAGGGTCCGCGATGTTGTCATCCGAAGCAATCTTGTCTATCACTATCTCATTTTGCTCCACGTAATCTCAGATCATGTGAGCCTTCCGAAGTACATGTCTAGACTTGTTGCTAGACTTAGGCTCTTTAGCTTGGAAGATTGCACCTCTATTATCACAATAGATGGTGATTGGGTCATTCGAGCTAGGAACTACGGTTAGTCCTTGTAATAACTGACGCATCCATATAGCTTCCTTTGCAGCTTCCGAAGCGGCATAGTACTCGGACTTATTTGTAGAATCTACTAGAATATTTTGTTTGGTACTTTTCCAACTAACCGCAGCGTCATTAAGAGTAAAGACGAATCCAGACTGAGATTTCGAGTCATCTCGATCCATTTGGAAGCTAGCATCCGCGTAACCGATTGCGCATAGCTTAGTATCTCCTCCATAAGTAAAATACCCAATCCTTTGTTCTTCGTAAGTACTTAAGGATGTTTTTAACAGCCATCCAGTGTGTTTCACCTGGATTGCCTTGGTACCGACTCGTCATACTCAATGCATATGCCACGTCTGGATGTGTGCATATCATGGCATACATGATCGATCCTATGGCTGATGCATAAGGAACACGACTCATGCGCTCGACCTCTTCCGATGTCTTGGGTGCCTGAGTTTTACTCAAATGCATCGCAGAAATCATTGGAAGGTACCCCTTCTTGGAGTTCGTCATGCTGAATCTTTCAAGAATCTTATCTATATAAGACTCCTGACTGAGTGATAACATCCGTCGTGATCTATCTCTATAGATACGGATCCCCAATATGCGTTGTGCCTCACCCAGATCTTTCATCTTGAAATGGTTCTTTAACCATACTTTTACCGAAGATAAGAGAGGAATGTCATTCCCAATCAAGAGTATGTCATCGACATACAATATCAAGAAGACAATCTTACTCCCACTCGACTTAACATACAAGCATGGTTCCTCGACCGATCGAGTGAAACCATTCTCTTTTATCACCTGGTCGAAACGATGATTCCAACTCCGAGAAGCTTGCTTAAGTCCATAAATGGAACGCTTAAGCCTGCACACTTTCTTAGGATTTTTAGGATCAATGAAACCTTCAGGCTGTACCATGTACAATTCCTCCTCCAAATAACCGTTTAAGAAGGCGGTTTTCACATCCATCTGCCAAATTTCATAGTCATGAAAAGCGGCAATCGCTAAGATTATCCAAATGGAACGCAGCATAACTACGGGTGCAAAGATTTCATCATAATGCAATCCTTGCACTTGAGTGAAATCTTTTGCCACTAGACGTGCCTTATAGGTGTCTGGTTGTCCTTCTACAGAATGCTTTATCTTATAAAGCCATTTACACTGAAGAGGTCGTACCTTATCAGGCAAATCAACAAGATCCCATACGTCATTCTCATACATGGAGTCCATCTCGGATTGCATGGCTTCAAGCCATAGCTTAGAGTCGGAACAGGTCATGGCACCTTTATAGGTAGTGGGTTCGTTACTCTCTAGGAGTAAAACATTATCTCACCCATTCTCCTCGACCATACAAATGTATCTGTCTGGAGGAATGGAGACTCTACCCGACCTCCTAGATTCCATAGGGATGTTAACCGTAGCAGAAGTTGAAGGAACCTCTTCCTCCATTGGTTGCTCGATTGTTGGTTCTTGAATCTCCGACAGATCGAATGTTCTATTACTTGACTTGTTCTCGAGAAACTCTTTCTCTAAGAACTTCGCACTAGCCGCAACAAAAACTCGATGTTCGGTAGGCGAATAGAAGTAATGACCAAACATTCCTTTTGGATAACCAATAAATTATGTCTTGACCGATCGCGGGCCGAGCTTATCCTCGTGTCTCCACTTGACATAAGCCTCGCAGCCCCAAACCCGAATAAAGGACAAGTTAGGGATCGTTCCCTTCCATATCTCATATGGAGTCTTGTCTACAGCTTTAGACGGACTTCGGTTAAGTATAAGAGCAGCTGACAAAAGAGCTAAACCCCATAGTGAACCAGGTACTACCGTGAGACTCATCATGGATCGAACCATATCAAATAATGTTCGATTTCTCCGTTCGGACACACCATTTAATTGAGGTGTTCCAGGTGGAGTCAATTGTAATACTATGCCACAATCTTTAAGGTGTTGATCAAACTCATTTGAAATATATTCGCCACCACGATCTGATCGAATTGCTTTAATCTTTTTTTCCAGTTGGTTCTCAACCTTATTCTGGAATTCCTTGAACTTTTCAAAGGACTCACTTTTATGCTTCATTAAGTAGACATATCCGTATCTACTCAACTCGTCCGTGAAAGTGATAAAATATCTATAGCCGTCTCTTGCGTTGATTGAGATAGGTCCACATACATCAGTATGTATGAGTCCTAATAGGTCATTAGCACGCATTCCAACACCTTTGAAGGAAATTCGAGTCATTTTGCCGATAAGACATGATTCACACGTGCCAAATGATTCATAATCAAATGGGGATATAGTCCCATTCTCAATGAGCTTCTTTACACGTTTTTCATTTATGTGTCCCATACGTCAGTGCCATAGATATGTTTGATCTTTTTCACCAACCTTTACTTTCTTATTATTCATGTGTAATATGTTTGTTGTTTGATCTAAGATATAAATGCCATTCATGGAAACTGCTTTGCCATAAATCATTTCATTCAAAGAGAAAATACAGCTATTGTCCTTTATTGAAAATGAAAAACCGTCTTAATCAAGCACGAAAACAGAAATAATGTTCTTAGATAAACTGGGTACATAGTTACAATTATATAAATATAACTCAAATCCACTCGGGAGTTGGATTACATATGTTCCCATTGAGACTGCAACATACTTTTGCTCCATTCCCGACTCGCAGGTCCACATCACCCTTTGCGAGAGGTGTGATGTTTTTTAGGCCCTGCAAATGATTACACAGATGAGAACCACAACCTGTATCAAGTACCCAAGTTCCGAAACTTGCATGGTTAATCTCAATCATATGAATATAAGATGACATACCAACAGGAGTGACGCGGCCTACTTTTATGTCCTCACGGTACACGGGACAGTTCCTCCTCCAATGCCCAGTCTTGTGGCAATGGTGGCACTCAATGTCATTGTCCTTTCTCTTTGCCTTGCCTTGTGAGCTACTAGTCTCACCAGGCCCACTCTTACCCTTTTCTGACTTCTTAAACTTTGGCTTCCCTACAGTTAGGTTGTCGTGAGCCTTGCCCTTACCTTTGTACTTGTTGGAAATCATGAGAACATCTTGCTTCATGATCCCACTCAATTTCCGATCCTTCTCGGTCTGTACGAGTAGTGAGTGTAGCTCATGAAGACTTTTCCTGATGTCATTCATGTAGTAATTTGCCCTGAAAAGGGCAAAACCATCATGAAGTGAATGAAGCACACGGTCAATGACTATAATCTCACTGATCTTGCAATCAAGTGGCTCCAGTTTCTCGACATTCTCAATCATATCAAGAATGTGTGGGCTAACCTGGTTACTTGGTGAAGAAGAAGAGATGTTGAATGTGAGGGAGTTTAGGGTTAAGGGGAGTATATGAGGGAGTAAGTGGAAAGTTATGAGAAAAAGCCCATAAACGTCTTAAGACGTAACTTACTCGGAATCTCGCGTAAAGTCCGAAAACGAACTCGGATTTTCTAAAATAGACACGGGAAATTAAATTCTAGCCTAAAACTAAAATTCGCTGAAAACTATCCGTATAATATTTTTACTATAAAAATAGGGTACATTTGCGGGTGTTACATCGAAACCATTCCGATAGCTCGGTAGGGTTCAGCTCTCCACCATAAGGTATAATCTTACTCCTGGCTATCTGGCTAGCCACCCAAGCGTAGCCTCCTTGGTGGTTATCTTCTCTACGAGGGGGGACTTGGTTGGCTTGAGCAATAGCCGCATCTTCCTGATTCTTTAGAATGTGAGTAAGAGCTTCTAGCATAACATTCTCTACTACTCGAGGTCTAACCATCTTCATCAGAAACAAAAACAAAACAAGTTAATTCTAACACTTAGCATAAACAAATAGACTACCAAGTAAAATCCTTAACTTCTACCCATCTCTCATTTATTATTTCAAGGTCAAGTAGTTTAAGTTTAGGGTTCACGTGTGTGCGTCGGGAGCGTTTAAGATCTGATACCAACTGTGACAACCCTCGCGAATGCGGAAATAAACATAACAAGCATGTGATTTATATAGCGGAAAATACGGTGTTTTTAAAACTTTTTACATGCTAAGATAAAAATACGAGCAATGTCAAATAATTACAAACCAAAGTAGAATATACTACAAAGAGACGAAGTCTCTCAAAATGTTATGAAATATAAAAGTTATTAGCAAACTAGCTAAACAACGTCTAAAGGTGATTCATCCAGGCCAACGCCCGCTTGCTCACACCCGAACCCAAAATACCATAAGCAAAAAGCCATCCAATCAAGCAACTTGTTCATCAATGAAAAAACATGAACGCCACAGTCAGTGACTCCGGGTTCTCCCAGCCATATCACATTAAACATACTTAAACGGTAATACGAAAGTAGAAGCATGCATATATAGATATACATGTGAGGTACGAGAAGAATAAATAGGCAATTCAATATGTAAAGATATCGGTACATGAAGTACAAATCAGTAACCATCATATTATAGAAAGACTCGGAGAAGACACTCTTAGGCAACCATACACTCACTAGGGCTTGCATCTCACCGTTAGCGGCATAAGTTTGATAAGATTGAGACTCGACAAACAAACCATGCCAAGTCATCCAAAGATCATAAATAACCAATCATATAATCATCCATCCAAACGTACAATACGTTGACAACATCTCTCACGGTAAATGACGAACACTAGAACCGTGTACATGGCAAGTATGATTAAAATCGCATCCACGGGATGACATTTCCCTGAACGCATACACGATTCAAACATTTCGTATATGTAGACTAATTTCCTCCCGGTAGGACGACGATATAAGTATCCGGTCCTAGTCTAAACCTTGCCAGACTCTCGGAATAAACAATTTCCGATTCGACAAGCGATGACATTTCGCATCCAAGACTCGGTTAATCATAGACGTCGAGTACCCCAAATTCGGTCAACCTTCACGAAAGAGGCGGAAAAGAGCACAAGCATCATAACAAGGGGTACGCTACATGCAATGACACCGCCTCGCAAGTATTCAACATTTGACGGCCGGGTTGATCAATGCAAAGCGTTCGCCTCCCAACAACGTCGTCATATGCCCACTAACACATGCAATTAAGCAGTAAGGATACACTCCGATCCTCGTTCCGACATTCGGGCCTTACGATTGAAGAGGTAGCCAGGGGAATGAGAGTACAAAGCACATAACAAATAGTGCTCAAACCAACATGTGTAAAACCGACTCAAAGTGGGACATATCAAAAACCGTCACAAAACATGCGATACAAGCGAAGGAAATATCATATATTCGAAACATTAATATTTAAAGTCATTACGTAAATTTATACGATAAACGAACCATCGGAAATATTATAAATGAAAAACATAAATAAGAAATACAATTGATTTGGCAGCGTGTGCCAGCCGGTCAAGGGGACCGGCTGCCGGCTACCCGGCTGGCACCAATATCAACTTGAAAAACAATTGAATAAGCAGCGTGTCCCAGCCGGTCAAAGGGACCGGCTGCCGGCTACCCGGCTGGGACCAAAGTCATACGAGAAAATAAAGTCAAAATGGTATGTGTCTCAGCCGGTCGGCCGACTGAGACCTATATAACACCAAAATTTATTACGTAACATAATTCAACATCAGCCACTCCCCAGCCAATCAGCTGACCGGCTGCGGGTCGGCCGGCTGGGGTGTATTATGCACGAAAATTTCAAATTTCACTAAGGCTCAACATACAACAATCATCATCTAACATCACATATCATCAATTCTCATTATTAATTATCAACTAACAACAACTATCATCAACAACACATATCCTATGATTACTAGTCCTATTCTAAATACGATTACTAACATAGAAAACACGTTAAAACAGGTAAAGATATCGAGTAACCCTTCACCGTTACCTTTTCGCGTCTTCAATCCTCGTCGAGGTCCTCTTCTATCAAGTAGTAGTCCTTGTCGAGGTCTTGGAGGTCACCACCTACAATTAGACAATAAAAGATTAATATAATTCACCTTTGAGAAAGACGGATAATTTGAAAAGCGAGAAAGACGGTAATTTTATTACCAATTAGGATAGAGGACGATGAGAGGGAAAGATTAAGAAGAACTTTAGTGAATTTGAGCGAGTAACGAAGGAGTAGTGACGATAATAAGCTTGATCAAATATGGAGGTTAGGGTTTAGGGTGGTTACTTGGTGAGGAAGAAGAGTAGGTTGAATGAGGGTGAGTTAGGGTTAAGGGGGAGTATGAGGGAGTAAGTGGAATAATTCATGGAAAAAGCCCATAAACGTCTTAAGACGTAACATACTCGAAAACTTGCGTAAAGTCCAAAAACGAACTCGAAAATTCTAAATTAGACACGGAAAATTTAATTCTAAACCAAAACAAAATTTCGCTGAAAAGTATCCGTATAATATTTTTACTATAAAAATAGGGTACATTTGCGGGTGTTACACCAACACTAGATAGAGATCTAGACATGTAGATAGATGAATTCATGTTATTAGGAATAACGTTGGATGGAAGGAAAAAGCAATTTACAAGGTTGTAATAAATGAATATATGGTATATTCACTACCTAAGCCTTTATTGCATTTAAACAAGATCACCATGAATTGTCATGGACGAAATAAACTTTAGATTATATGATATGAAGCAATAACATTGTGTTGATTGTTCATATATGATAATCGCATTTATCGTTTGAGTTTCTAAAACTCGTTTTGTGCTTTGTTATATCCAAATGGGTTGTAGAGAAAATTTTGAACCCCATTAAAGTGGACTGTATTAAGATTGCATTTACCCATAGTCACTTATATGAGGTGACATGTCGAAGTGACTAGATTGTGGTGCGATTGATGGCAAGTTCAAGTGTCATAAGGTCATAGGGATGACCAATCGATCACATACGCAGACTGTATGAGACACTCTCTCGGGAATTGACCGCTTATTGAGTTCTGGCAACTCATATAGCCTGGTCGTGGCAAGAGCTACTAGTATTCTTTTGAGTCAATTCTTTGACTAAAGACTGTTCGCCTAAGGTGGCACAGTTTCAGAGTGACTTTGATTTATGCTCTACGACCTTCGTAACTAGGGTCAAATGGGCATGTTTTGGGTCATGATGAGTTGTGGCTATGCAAAGGGAATAGTGCGATAGGAATTGTCCACCCCTTGTCAGGGTTGTTGTTAAATCTCAAGGCCACTCGAGGAGGAGTAAGCTGAAAATGCGTGGCCACGTATGGAAGGTATCTATGGTAGATAATTCCGGTCAGACAGTTACTCTCCAGATTGAGGAAACCACTCTTGATATGATCAAATGCAAGTACGACCTGCAAGACACCTTGCATTGAGTGGGAGATCGTAATAGGACAAGAGAATTGGTGACGCACACTTGTCTCGGAAAAGTGGGAAATTGTTGGAGTAAATGTCCTCAACAATAGTGCGATCAAAAAATATAAATCTCGATAATAAGAATACAAAGGGATGATGAAAATTATAGTCAACTGGTCAACATAAATCGGTAACGATTGGCTAAATTGAGTTTGACGTTACTGTCGTATGACGGTGGTGATCAGTTGATCCCTTGAGGTCACACCTAAAGGACAATCCCCTAATCATATACATTAATTAATTGTATAGTGATAGAGATTAATTAATCCCTTAAACTAAACCATGTTTAAATTGCAAGTGAGAAATATATCTTATTGTAATATGATTAAATAAGATTCATTTTAGTAATTTAAATGTTATATTACTTAGAATGCATTATGTTTATGAAACATTTGAGATAAGTGAAATTGGTCGATTATAATTACAAACTGTTGTAGATTATATTAACCAAATATGATATGACCCATTTTATTTACATGTAATTATAAAATGTGACTTAAAATGTTAAGTCTAATTTATTTGTTATGAAATTGCATTTAAATTAGTTAAATGTGCATTTATAAGCCTAATTACATGTTACATGTCACATGTCACATATGTGAAATATGACAAATTACAAAAATAAAATGGACACCCATTTTAAGTTGGAAAACCGGTTGGGAGGGTATAGGGTAGAGGTTTAGGTATTATTAGATGTTCTAATTAAGAATTAGACACAATAATTAAACCTAGACCTAGACTATAAACTATTGCATTATTAAGAACAAAAGCAAAAGCAAAACCCTTCCCCATCCTTATTGTGGCCGGTTGGCTCATGTCCAAATAAGAGGAATTTTTCTTTCTTATACACTCAACATCATCTCAGAAGTGTAGCTAACTTATCTCTCAAAAAGCTCTTCCTTCTCTCTAATAAAAACTTGAAGAAGTTTTCCTAAATCTAGAGTTCAAAAATTTCTAATAATATTACTTAGGTAGTAATAAGAGTTATTAGAAAATATAAATTTAAGGGCTACTACTATATTACTAGTGTAGTAATATTTGTGATTTTTGGGTATTGTCTTGGTGCATCTAATAGGAGTGTTCTTACACTTAGAACTTGGAAGTTCATCCCTTACATTATAAACTCAAGAACAAAGTAGGAATGTAACAACCCGAAAAGTACCCGATTTTTCTAGTAAAAATATTTACTAACATTTTTCAGTAGAACTTAAGTTTTTAAAATAGGAATTTTTGTTCCGAGTCTTATTTTGAAATTCCGCGTTCGTATTTGGAATTTCTGAGAGATTTCATGAAAAGACCGTTTTTAGTCATCTTTGACTTTCTTGACTTTTAAGTCGTCTTTGACTTTTC
>JAIUZE010028129.1:0-32426 GCA_022085475.1 Heliosperma pusillum
TTATTTCACTTAACTTGTGGCCAAACAATATGCAATGTGGACACCGTAATCATTTATTTAATCTCTTCCAAACTCCTCAACATATCGGTTTTTCGCTTAGTCGATATTTCTTCAAGTTTGTCATCAAATCCAAATTCCACAAATAATTATTCCCGTTAGGTCCAACTTTAAACAACTATGTTTTTCAGTTAACCTTTAAAGAACCACTACAATCCTTTAACCACAACAACCAACCACCATTTATGCTTAATTCGACTCCCAAAAGAATGATAGTGCAACTTCCAAGCTTTCATAGTCTAAAACCCGATAAGAGACTTTCCTCCTCAGTTTATCCCAAATCCTATAAAAATCACTAAACAAACAACACGGAACTAGCCTTAATAGGGTGTATAGGGTACATATTCGAAACTTCTGATTTACTAACTCCAAATAGAACATATCCCTAAGCATGGTCTTCCAACCAATACTAAACTTCTAATTCCAAAAGACTAAATTACCAATGAGTTAAGAAGTAATAGCCAACTCATTCGACTTTACACCTTCGAATATCGTGAACTATTTACACACAAGTAATGACAAGCTTCAAGCATTAAAATCATTAAACATACCTTACCACACCTTCCTCAAGGATACCAACTCTCACCACCATAGGGTGAAATTAAATCTATACCATTTTCTTCAAATCACAAGTTCATTCTAACAAATACTAATATTCCACAAGATTCCAAGATCTTCCGACTAAGTATAATATACCACAAACCGATGGTTATGACATCCATAAAAATGTTACAAGAGGGAGGTAAGGATACCAATGGTAAGATGGAGGAACTATCTAGAGTAATTTCTAAGAGGCAAATAGTTGGAAGAGAAAGAAGCACCTAGATGGAAGGAAAAGGGCATAATACTATAAGGACGAGAGAATTCAAAGATGAAGAAGAAATTCACTTCAATTAGGCTTTAGAAATCTTCAAATCTTCGGTAGAGAATACTCCTTCTAGGTAACATATATTCCACCATAAGGCGTAATATTGCTCCTAGCAATTTGGCTAGCCACCCAAGCATAGCCTCCTTGGCAATTGTCTTCTTTATGAGGAGGGACCTGGTTGGCAGTAACCACGATCTCTTCTACCCGAGGTCCAACCGTCTTCATAAGAAACAAAACAAATTAAGTTACTCCTAACAATTAGCATAAACAAATAGACTACAACATAAATCCTAATCTACCCATCCTACCCTGCTATCTCACAAGTTTATTATTTATTAAGGTCAAGTTATTTATGCAAGGGTACACAAACGTGCGTCGGGAGCAAAAATGCTCTGATACCAACTGTGACACCCTCAAATTTGCGGAAAGAAAAAAATAATTTAAATACACAACAAAGGGTGTCATAAAAAAAAAGGTTCTTTACAAAAGAAAATTTATATTATACATAAGAATTATACAAGACGAGAGACATATCTCCCGTATAAATACGGAAATAAAAGAGTGTATAATAATATACAATCTAAGAACCGAATATAGGTCCAAGGTAAATACTTCGCTCGCTAACTCGTCAATGTACCCAAAGTATGCATCACCACCTGTTCGACCGCATTAAATATAAACACGGAAGCCACAGTCAGTGGGGAGTAACTCCGAGTCCTCCCAGCCACGAAATGTCAAGTTTAATTAAACATGAATAACATAAAAGCAATGTATATGGAAAATACAAAACTTTAACATATATGATATGCTTTTCATGTTATGAAACAGATAACTAACAGATAACCTAGCATGTGAAAGCTATCATGTGAAACCGATAATAAACTATAACTCGAGGTAGGGAAGCTGGTATGCTAGCTCAGAGGTTCCTCTCAGAAACATGGCCTGATACACTCAAACCCTAATCAACACGTAATCATGTGAATCAGGTAAAATCGGTAATCCAACTCTATCATCTTAGCCGGCTTGCATCTCACCTTCGAAGACTCATAAATCATCATACATGAAAGACCAATACTTCTACAAACAGGCATAAGTTCTTAGCACCGTCAATAGAAGACTTCTGTAACTCAAGTCTATACCACGAGGTAGGATATACTTAAATATTTAGGCTCAGCGGTCACTCTAGTAACATGGCCCAAATACCCAGCACACATCTAGGCTCAGCGGTTACACTAATAACATGGCCCAGATCCAAAGCACATATCTTAGCTCAGAGGTTCCTCTCAGAAACATGTCCAAGATACGACTCAACCCTAAACCTAAACTGCGCAGACCCAGAGAAATGCGAAGATCCATCGCATCCAAGACCCATGATACAATCACATGAGTACACACTAAGAAGATCCATCAAAGGGGTTGGCTAGTACTTAAACTGGCTCCATTTCCCAAAGTGGAAACAATGGCAGCCATACCCCGACTTGGATATAAACCCACCAAGCCCGGACACAAAAGCTATCAAGCGGCAAACTCCATATGCTCGTTAAAGATAGTACGGCCTATCAAGGTCATGGTCCAAGATACTCATTTAGAATTAGAATGGTCAAGACGCCATATACTCATAATTCTCTATGGGTACTTAGTCAACACGACACCAACCATATAATTAAAACAGTCACGGAATAACATCCTATCATGTGACTAATTTCATATAAATCATAATCAAATATCATATCGCCTCAAATCTACTAAGGCTCATTCATTCATTCATTAAATAAAACCTTACCTGAAGACAAATCCCCGACCCGAGTCCCGCGACGGGTCATCAGTCAAAACGGGGCTGACTAGATCTTAGTTTGACCAAACCCGTTTGGCCAAACCGGCTAGAAACAGAGTCTTAGCCATCGAGGCTTGAACATAAGAATATCACATTTATTTCATGTTATTTCATTCTATTTCTAACATGTGAATTTATTAATTCTTACCCAAAAACCCCCCTTGACTTACATGATATCAAATTAAACTAAAATCTCGTATTATGATTTCTAACATGTGAGAAATAATAATATAATGAAAAGCTTTTAATTAAATAATTTACTTACTAAAATTTCCCACTTGCTAAAAATTACAAAACACGATAAAATGACAATAACTCAAAAACCGTCACAAATCCCAAAGAGGGACCCACGGGCTGCTTTGGCCGAACCCAACATGGGCCTGGATGGGCCCACGGCTATTTTGGGCCTGATTTGGCTGTTTTGGGTTTTTATTCGATTTTACTAAAAACCGTTTCCTAATATTTCCCGCATGCTTAACATATTTAAAACTTGTCAAAACAACAACCAAACAATCAAACATCGACACAACTCAAAGACTAAAACCCGGACCCACCATGGACCAACCTAGACCGGGTCTGAACCGGCCTGGACCGGCTGGTTTGGTCCGGTTCACAGCCACCCATTTCCGGCCACCACCATCATTCACACCAAATTAATTCTAACATGTTTTAATTAACCAACAACCATTTTAACAACCAATTTAACCATCCATCATACAAAAATCATTATTATGAAAAATCATCCAAATTCTTCAAGAACAACCAACATGTTATAAATTCATAAAACACAATAATAACCACTACTTAACATGTTACTAACTAAAAATCCTTAAATCATAATAACATGAAAAACAAAAGATGAACCAAAATAAAAGAAACAAAAGCTATGTGACATATATCGTCGAGTAACTCGGAATCGTTACCTTAGCTTAGCTAAAATCAAGTAGCACCAAAATAATAAGAACTAAGAAAATAAGAAACCCGTATTCTAGTCTTCTCCTAAAATTATATGAGTCACCAAACTCGTCTTCAAAATCTTCCCCTATAAGAAATGACAAGAAAACATTATTAGAACTTAAAACTGATTTTCCATAATTAAAGTGTTGAAAACGATTTTGTCGGAATTTAAAATAAAACGTACTTGAAGATGGGGAGCGAAGAGGAGATCCTAGAAATATAAGTTAGGACGGATTTAATTAAGAAATGAAGGTTTTATGAAGGTTTTGCTCAAGAACGATGAAGAACGGATGAAGAACACGAAGAACGCTCAAGAACGATTAAAGAAAGTGATATTTAGATCTTATTTTGATTTGTTGTAAAATGAAAAGTTGTTTGTGAGTAAAGAAGAGTGGATGAGCCGTGTAATTATAGGCAAGAATAGATGTCGAGTTTTGAAATTGTTGTTACGTAATTGACTCGCGTTTAATAATTATTTTACGGTAAACGATTAAATATAATTAACGATAAAGTTAATTACACCAAATATCTAGATATTATGATATTGTATTCAAAAGAAATGAAAATATCAAGCCTAAGAGAGGAGAAAGAAGACGTGTGAAATGGTGAGAAAGCGGATCTGTTTTGAGCGATTTGCGTAATTTTCGTTAACTGATCGATAAAGTTGAAAATATCTAAGATATTCTTATTAGTTTAGTCAAAAGAATTAAAATATCTAATGTGAGTGGAAAACAAGTGACATGGGGCGTGTGACTCATGTCAAAGTCGTGTTTCGGAACTTAAGTTGACCCGGGAATAGTTAAATGACGTTTTGGTTAAAACCGTAAAAGTTATTCTTTAATTCCGAATAAATTCAAAATAATTATATTAAATTATGATAAATCTTAATAAATCTTAATAAAAATAAATCAAAAATATTATTTTTTTAAATAAAATTTCGGTCTTCAAACTTACCAGGCGAGTCGGGAAAAGTCAACAAAAGTCAAAGTCGACTTAAAAGTCGAGAAAAGTCAAAATGACTTAAAAGTTTAAGAAAAGTTTATGACGACTTAAAAGTCAAGAAAAGTCAATGACGACTTTAAAAAATCAAGAAAAAGTCAAAGACGACTTAAAAGTCAAGAAAAGTCAAAGATGACTAAAAACGGTCTTTTCATGAAATCTCTCAGAAATTCCAAATACGAACGCGGAATTTCAAAATACGACTCGAAACAATAAATTCTATTTTAAAAACTTAAGTTCTACTGAAAAGTGTTAGTAAATATTTTCACTAGAAAAATAGGGTATATTTCGGGTTGTTACAGGAAGGGTCCTCCCCTCTTAGCCATATAACGTAGGAGTAATCATAAAAAAAGGTAAGGAAACGAGATGTTTGAGTTTTTATTTGATTTTTTTTTTTTGTCTTTGATTTTTTTTTGTTTTTTTCCTTGATTTGGGTGCCTTTTTGGGAGCAAGACAGTCTAGCGAAAGGTGTGCGGTGGAGACCAACAATAGGTAAATCCTCGTCGTTGCGACATCGAGAGCGACCCCATATGTAATGAGGGTACTCTAGAGGAACCTAGAAGTCTCCATATGCACTCCCTAAGCTAGGACTAAGGCAAAGATATGCAAAATTTAAAGCTTTTCTTTTCAATTGTGTTTGAACTCAATTTTTGGACTTGTGATGGAAAAATTTCCTTTTTGTAAAATGTAGTGAAATGTGATGATTTGACAATTACATGGCCTCGAGAATCACCTAGGAAAGCGTTCACCAAGGAATTTTCACACCATGGGGATGGTCAAGATGGTAAATGCAAGCCCTTGACTAGGCTCTAGGAGACGGTGCGAAAATTACACTAAAAATACACGTTAAAGGGTGTTACAAAATCTATTTTAATAGGCAAAGTGCTAAGCAACAAAACTATCTACAAGGGCCTATCCAAGCTTGTTCAATTTCCAAATTAGGCATTTTAAAATGTTCTCCTAAATGCAACTATATGCCATGATCTAGAATTAAGCAACTTATATACAAACTAATGAAAATGCTCTAGTGAACTACGTGACAATTAATCTAATGAAACCCCCTAACACCACATAAGTCACACAACTGCCAATTCATCAAAATTCATATCGCAATCATCAACAATTCCTCCAAACTGCTCATGTGATAAGAAGTAAAGAAAGAAAGAAGGGGAAGGAATAGGAATGGTCATACCATGGTGGTCTTCTTATTCCCTTCTAAAAGTCTCTTAAGTGATGTGTAGCGGACCTATGTATGGAGGTTAGAAGAAAAACAATGCAAATATATACAAACTAAGATATAAACAAGCTAGTTTTTAGGATTTTTCAAACTTTTTCGATTTTTGAATGATTTTAAATGCAAAATAAAACATGTTTTTGTGATTTTTCAAATTTTTTCAAATTATCATAATAATTCCCCATCCCCCACATAGGAACATACATTGTCCCTAATGTAAAGAAATGCATATTTTTGGTATTTTTGGTTTTCAAAAAGGAAAGAACATGTTTTTCGGATTTTTGATATTTGGGAAATAAAAGCAATATGTACAATATTAACGATATATACAAGAGGGTTAGTTATGAAAATGGTATAAATCTAAATGAAATGCATGAACTAATTAATATGCCTAGAACTAAATGCAAGGGATATAAGACAAAGATGCATGATCTACGTGAATGCAAGCTAATCTATATGCTAATCTAGAGTCTCGTTGCGGTGGTATTGTGCATAAATGCAATGCCCCTCATATGCGTACCTACCAAAAGAAAGTCTAGATAAAAAGGAAAGCAAGGTGTGCCATATCGGAGTCTCGTCGCGGCGGTAATGTGCATAAATGCAATTCCCTCATAGGGGTACCTACAACGGAAAAGTCCAAAAATGGCACCTAAAAGTGAAACTACGTGATGCATGAAAACTATCTAAATGCAACGAATGTGGTTTTCAATTTGGATTTTCCTTATATGGGCAAAATATTTGTGTCCGATGGAATGGACACCCGCCTCCAATGTTACCGAGGCCAACCAACACAACAATAAAAATTACAAGTTAAAGGTGCAATTCAAATCATACAGTGAGAGAAGAGAAGGAAACACGCATTAGAGGGGAGGGGGTAGATGCTAAACAAGCAACCTAGACACCGGTCCAACTCTTCCTATCATCAAACAAAACGTGCATCCTCCTTAAAACGTTTCCATAGCATCCTTAACATTCTCATCCCGCCCACCATCACCACCCTCTTCCTGGTCTCCCTGGTCACCCCAGGTCTCCATGCCGTCTACCCCTCCTCGGTTTCCAATGTTAGGAAACAACATGTCACGTTGTGCCCAAGTTGTCAACAAACCGTTAGGGTCAATGTACCCTTGATTAGCCAATAAGTAGTACTTGGGGTAGGTGGCATAGTAGTTGTTCACCCGGTCTTCATGCATTTTCAAGTGCATGTTCTGCATAAGACCGGTTAGGTAGTCAATTTGGGGGGAGATCGAAGGGTCGGGGTGAACATACCCCTGGTACTTGAAGGGCTAGGGGGGAATGTTCAAAAAACTGGGTGGGGGAGAGGGTGCTTGAAAATGTGGCAAAGGGAAAGGAGGAACATGCAAGGTCACATGGGGTGCAGTCTGACTCTGTGTAGGTCGGGGTTGAGGTCGATGGGAGAGCCCTCCCTCCTCCCTAGTGCTACTAGAAGAGGCTCTACCTGCCATCGTCACCGGTAGCAGGTAGCTAGGTCGCCTATCCATGGAGTCGCCCCTAGGTGCGAAAGGCGGGAGTCTATGACAAGGAAGGTAAAAAGGTGTGGCGTCCTTGATTACCCAAAGATACCCCTTATTCCGTTCAATCCTAATCCAATTAGAGTGGATTAAGGTAGTCTCATCATGAAGCGTCCCCCCAGGTAAGGCCTCATATGCCCCATCACTATTAAAATCTGGGTCAAAATGCTTTGCCAAAAAGGTTACCAAACCCCCTATGACCACCGTCTGTTTACGAGCCACGGTGGTATTCCCCAACTTCCTCCACCTCCTAAATATTTCATGCATGAGGGAAAAGGTGAAGTTTTCCCTCGTCCCTTGCACATTCATGTGCATTTCAAAAAGTGTGAGGTCTAGTTGGGTTAGGTTGTTCGGTTCTTGCCTGCAAAGAAATGTGCCTGACACTATCCTGTGCCACAAACGGGGTACAGGGTGGTTAATTAAGAGAGCCGAGTTCCGCCGAAAATCGGTTAATACGCTCCCGGTCAAGGCCTCCGAAAGTACGCCCAAGTTATAACTTTTTGGCTCCTCGGAATCCCTTCTCGAAGGGAAATATAACCCCAAAATACCAGGAAATTCATCCATGGGAATAACATGCGTGGTGTTGGCAAGACGGAAAGTGTAGCAAGGTACTTTTTCAGCATTCACACAAGCATTTATATTACTCATAAATTCAAGAGTGAGACTCCGGTAAGAGAGTCCATGCATAAAAAAAAAAGTAGACATACTAGTAGCCTCGAAAAAGGTTCGCATTTGTTCCGTTATGCCTAAGCCGCGGATGATGTCATGGCATAGAAAGATGTTTGGCTCCATTTCTAACCCCTTTATTCCTTCAAAAGCTTGTCGTTGAGCATCCGTCTCAAAGACGACTTCCGAAAAATCCGGAAGTTGCTATATTTCCAAGTCTTCATCCGCATCCGGGTTGTTGGAACCGCTTCCCCTTCTTCTCTTTTGAGTCCTTGAAGTTGTTGCTTTGCCTTTTCCTTTTCCCACTATTGTTATTCAAATAACAAGCTTTTTCCAAAAAAAAAATTGCTATAAAACTTCCTTAAGATAGTTGCAAACACTTGAAAAACCTTCACTTAACCCCAAAATTGCTTTCTATTGAAGTAGAAAGCTTGAAAACTAGCCCAAAAAATGGATTCCCAAATTCGGATTTTTGAAACCCTAGGTGTGAAAATTTATTTTTTTAGTTTTTTGGTGTTTATTTGGTGAAAGAATGGTTATTTTTGTGTTTGTAATTGACAAAGGAGTGTTTTTGTAGCAATTTGGGGAAGATTAGAGGTGATTTGATAGAGTTTTGAAGGAGATTTGAGTGTTTTTGTGAGATAATAGATTTTTGAATTGTGTTGGTATGGTGGGTGAAGAAGATGAAGGGAAGGGATAAGAGGTGAAGAAAACAAAGTAGTCACGGTTTTTGTTTTACATTTCACGACCGTGAAATATAAGTCACGAGCGTGACTTGAGTTTCACGACCGTGAAACAAGTTTCACGACCGAGAACTAACTGACAGAACTTGGGTCACTTATTGGCAATACTTCACGACTGTGAAATGCGTTTCACGATTGTGAAATGCGTTTCACAACCGTGAAACCGTGAGAGTTGTTTCACGGCCGTGAACTGCTTTTCTCGTGATTTCACTTGCCTTGCTTCACTTTTCACGGGCGTGAGGCTCATTTCACGAGCGTGATTCGACTATTTTCGAGCCTTTGGGCCAAAATCCTTCACTCTTGTTCGATTTCTCCCTTCTTCATTATCATTCCTCCATGTCTCCTTCATTTCATCTTACAAAACAATCACACACCACATTAAATAGCTCCCTCACAGTCTCATTGACAAAAATTGCACCAAAATTTACTAAATTAAGTAAATAATTGGAAATTGATTTAATTAATGATTCAATTGACAAAAATTTAACCTCATTATCGACAATTTAACCAATTTCCATGCAAACTAATATATACTAAGCATTAGTAAATAAGTTAGAAATATATACAAATTTGTGATTCTTGCGGGACTTCACAAAACTCGTTCTTTTTCAAGAATTAATGGAGGGTAGTCGGCATGAGGTACGAAGCCTCAGGTACCCCGATGAAAGAACCTTCTTTGTAGAGCTTGATTCGTTGCCCATTCACCTTGAATGTTTGGCCATCTTTTCTTTCCAACTCGAAATCTCCATATCTCCCCACCTCAGTGATCAAGAATGGTCCCGACCACCGGGATTTGAGCTTTCCGGGAAATAACTCGTATCTCGAGTTAAATAAAAGTACCTTGTCTGCACATTCGGGATCCCTTCTGTGGATCTTCTTGTCATGAACGAGCTTGGTCTTCTCCTTGTAAGTTCGGGCATTCACATACGATTTGAGGCGGAACTCCTCAAGCTCTTGGATTTGGAGCAATCTCTTTTCACCGCTCAACTTGGCATCAAGATTTAGTTCTTTAATAGCCCAATGTGCCTTGTACTAAAGCTCTATGGGCAAATGGCAAGACTTGCCATCCAGCAACTTATAAGGCGACATTCTAATGGGAGTTTTGAATGTCGTCCTATATGCCCATAGAGTGTCGTCGAGCTTTGAACTCCAATCTTTACGGTGCTTTGAGACCACTTTTTCAAGGATGGATTTGATCTCTTTGTTAGAGATTTTGACTTTCCCAGTAGTTTGCGGATGATACCCCAAACCGGTACGGTGATGAACACCGTACTTAAGGAGTAGTGAGTCAAGTCATTTTTCATGAAAATGCGTGCCTATATCACTTATCAAAGCTCTTGGTACTCCAAACCGGGGGAAGATGTGCTTATTTAGGAAATTGATGACAACTTTGGCATCGTTGGTAGGGGAAGCCACCGCCTGAACCCATTTGGACACGTAGTCTACGACCACTAGAATATACCAATTCCCTTTTGAAGAAATAAAGGGGCCTTGATAGTCTATGGCCCACACATCGAGCACCTCAACCTCAAGAATCCCCCTTTGGGGCATCTCATTCCTCCAAGAGATTTCGCCGGTGTGTTGACAAGCATCGCAACATTAGACAAAGTGCTTAACATCTCGGAACATAGAGGGCCAAAAGAACCCGGATTGAAGTATTTTGGCAACGGACTTGCTTGCCCCATGGTGCCCTCCGAAAGGAGAGGAGTGGCATCCTCTCATGATATCTTCATACTCCCATTGAGGAACACATTTTCTATACATCCCATCACCGGACTCCTTGGAAAACAAAGGGTCATCCCAAAAGTATCTCTTATCTTCAAACAAAAACCTCATCTTTTGATTGTGGTTGATGCCCGGTGGAACAACACCACCCACAATGTAGTTGGAGAATTCCGCAAACCAAGGTGTTTGATTTTGAACGTTTTTATTAATGGAAAAGAGAAAATCATTCGGGAATGAATCATTGATAGGCATGTCATCTTTACTTCCATTATAGTATAGCCGGGACAAGTGGTCCGCCACCGCATTTTACGCACCCTTCTTATCTCTTATGTCCAAATCGAATTCTTGTAAAAGAAGGATCCATATAATGAGGCGGGGGTTGGCTTCTTTCTTGGCAAGCAAATATTTAAGTGCGGCATGGTCCGTATAAACAATTACCTTGGAGCCAATCAAATATGAACGGAACTTGTCAAGAGCATAAACAATAGCAATAATTTCTTTTTCCGTTGTTGCATAGTTAACTTGTGCTTCATCAAGGGTCTTGCTTGAATAGTAGATGGCATGCAAAGCTTTGTCCTTCCGTTGGCCAAGAACCGCGCTAACGGCATAATCACTTGCGTTGCACATCACTTCAAATGGCAATTCCCAATCCGTGGATTGCATGACCAGGGTCGAGATAAGAGCTTCCTTTATCCTAGAAAATGCCTCACCACACTCATTATTAAAATGGAAAGGGGTATCCTTAAGGAGAAGTTGTGTAAGTGGTTTAGCAATTTTGGAGAAGTCCTTGATGAACCGGAGTTAAAAGGCGGCATGACCAAGGAAGCTTCTCACCCCTTTGAGGTTTGAAGGTGGGGTTAATTGCTCTATTACTTCCACCTTTGCTTTATCAACTTGGATACCCTTTTCCAAGATAAGATGACCAAGAACTACCCCTTCATTTACCATGAAGTGGAATTTCGCCCAATTTAAAACAAGACTCACCTCTTCACATTTTTCCAACACCAAAGACAAGTTATGCAAGCACAAATCAATGTCTTTCCCATACACACTAAAGTAATCCATAAAGACTTCCATGATAGACTCCATGTAATTGGAAAAAATACTCATCATGCATCTTTCGAATGTGGCCGGGGCATTGCAAAGGCCGAAGGGCATTCTGGTATAGGCAAAAGTGCCATAAGGGCTTGTAAATGTGGTCTTGGATTGGTTAATTGGGTCGATTGGGATTTGGAAAAATCCCGAATATCCATCTAGATAACAAAAATAGTTGTTTGAGGAAAGTCTTTCTAGGAGTTGATCAATGAAGGGGAAGGGGAAATGATCTTTTCTTGTTCAGGCATTCAACCTCCTATAATCTATACACATTCTCCATCCCGTCACTACCCTATTAGGCACTAGTTCATCTTTATCATTCTGCACTACCGTGGTGCCACCTTTCTTTGGCACCACTTGCACGAGGCTAACCCAATCGGAGTAAGAGATTGGGTAGATGATCCCGACATCAAGTAGTTTCATGACTTCGCCTTTAACTATCTCTTGCAAGGTGGGGTTTAGTCTTCTTTGAGGTTGCCTTCTAGGCTCATGATCATCTTCCATGTGAATTCTATGCATACACAATGTGGGACTAACCCCCTTCAAATCATCAAAGCTATAACCAATAGCTTTCTCATGCTTTCTTAAAACACACAGCAATGCATTCAATTGATTATCATCAAGGTGAGAATTTACAATCACGGGTTTGCATTTTGACTCATCAAGGTAAGCATATATCAAGTTAGAGGGAAGGGGTTTAAGAAAAGGGGCTTGTATCTCTACCGCAATATCCACCGCACAAGAGGTTTGGATGATAGACTCAAGTCTTAAAAGTTGTTGTTCATCAAGCTCTTCTCCTTCAAAGGTTGCTTCAAGTATGTCAAATTCAAACCCATGTAGATCCTCCATAACATCCCTTGGTTCCAAGGTCAAGATAGCTTCCAAAGAATCCGTCATAAAGAAGCTAGGTGTCACTTCTTCAACAAAGGCATCAATGATATCAATGAAATAGCAAGATTCTCCAAGATATGGAGCTTTCATGGCACTTTGCAAGTTGAATGTTATATTTTCATCTCCTTCCTCAAGGATTAGCCTCCCATGTATTACATCAATCACCGCTCCGGCGTTGTGCAAAAACGGCCTCCCAAGAATAATGAGGATTTGAGAATCCTCCGCCATGTCAAGAACTATGAAGTCCACCGGAATGAAGAACTTTCTGATTCTAACTGGGAAATCCTCCAATACACCCAAGGGTTGCTTTGTAGATTGTTCCGCCACTTGGAGTATGATGTTGGCGCATTTAAGTTCTCCCATGCCAAGTTTGTCACAAATACAATATGGCATCACACTCACACTAGCTCCCAAATCACACAAGGCCTTGTCAATTGTTATGTTACATATGGTGCATGGGATAGAGAACCTACCCGGATCTTTCAACTTTGGAGGAGTTGGGCTTTGTATAAAGGCACTACACTCACCGGTAAATGCTACGGTTTCAACTCCACCCAAAGAATTCTTTCTTGTTAGGATGTCTTTCATGAATTTTGGATAGGCGGGAATTTGAGTGGTGAGGTCGGTGAATGGAATAGAGACCTCCAAATTCTTCACAATGTCCATGAATTTTCATAATTGCTTGTCTAGCTTTGTTTTTGCTTGTCTAGAAGGGAAAGGTAGTCTTATCACAATAGGCTCCTCAGCTTTCTTGTTCTTTGTTACCACTTCATCCTTCTTTTCAATAACAACTTGCTCACTTGAAGAGAACTCTTCCTCCTTGTCATCCAATTCACCAACTTAATTTTCAATTGGTTCATCATCTACCACTTTGTCTCCCTCACCATTATCATCTTCAATTGGCATCCTTGGTCCCTCATAACTCTTTCCAAACCTCAAATGTATGGCATTGGCGGTTTCATTTCTAGGTGGGTTACCTTGATGAGGTAATTGACCTTTTTCCCTAGAAGAACTCCCCGAGGCTATTTTGGTCACTTGAGTTTCAAGCATTTTGTTGTGGGCAAGGATGTTATTGATGATAATATCTTTGGCTTGGTTATCTTTTTGAAATTGGAGGATCGCTTTTTGAATGTCCAAGTTTGGATCTCCAACTTGTGGTTGCATATGAGGTTGATTTTGTGGTGGTGGATTGTATTGATTCTGGTTGTATTGTGGTTGATTGTAGGAAGGTTGGTTTTGATTGTAGGAAGCTTGATTTTGATTGTATTGTGGTCTTTGAAAGTTTTGTTGATTGTTTCTCAAAGGTGGAGCAACATATGGTTGTAGTTGAGGGTTTTGGACATTTTGGCTTTTATATGAGAGATTTGGGGGGTTCTTTGTGTTCTCATTGTAAAACTTGGAGTAGTGATTTCCTTGCTTTTAAGATTGAAAGGCATTCACTTGTTCCACGGATCCTCTAAAATCTTGAGAATCATGACCAAATGTCCTACAACATTCACACACCCTTTTTGTAAGCTTGGTGCCATCACCATGGCATTCACTTGTTGCATAGGTTGTTGAGAAGATGAGCTTGTTGGAATAGAGTCGTTTGTTGGTCCATTTTGAGGTTCATTGCTTCCATATAAGAGCTAAGTTGAGCTCCAAAGTCGGCTCTTATTTGGGTGACGGAGCTCACCTCATGCTTTCCCTAGGAGTTTGCCTTGGCCTACTAAATTGTGAGTTATGGGCCGCCATCTCCTCTATTCGTGCCCAAGTTTGAGCGTCATCTACTTCCGTGAACCTTCCATTTTATCCCATATTCAAGATTCCTCTAGCATCTTCATAAAGTCCATTCCAAAATTATTACACCAAGAACCACTCACTCAAACCATGGTGAGGGCAAGACCTAATGATCTCCTTGAATCGGTCCCAAGCACCATAGAGTGACTCTTCATCCCTTTGCTTGAAGCCGGTTATCTTAGCTCTCAATATATTTGTCTTCTCCGGTGGATAGAACTTTTGATAAAAAGCAAGAGCTAGCTTCTTCCATGAGTCAATACCTAGAGCAACCTTGTCAAGACTTTTTAACTATCGTTTTGCCGCTCCAATAAGAGAGAAAGGAAACAAGACCCATCGAATTTGGTCTTGAGTCACTCCTGTTTGAGAAACGGCATCACAATAATCACAAAAAGTCTCAATGTGTAGATGAGGGTCCTCACTTGGCATACCTCCAAATTGGTTCCTCTCCACCAATTGGATAAAAGCGGTTTTGGAAATGAAATGTTCGGTTAAATTTTGTGGTACGGTGGTGGTGTTTGGAAGAGTATCTTCCGTGGGAATAGAGTGAGATGAGAATTTCGGCATTCTTGGGAGGTTGTGTGGTTGGATGGGAAGTGGGACGGTTGGTGGGATTCCAAAAGGATTCACAAATTCCGCAATCGGCCCAACACCCTCCCAATTCTCTATCCTTGGATGCTCAATTTCTATCTCGTTACTTTCCCAAATTTCCCTTTCCTCACTCAAAGGTAGAGGCTCCTCCGTTGTAGTAGTCGGGTTCGAAGAAGAGCTTCTATCTACGGTTTTGAAGATCTTGCGATGTCTCATAATGGTCCTTTCGATCTCGGGATCGATTGGAGGTTGATCTTTTGGGGGAGCTCGCCTGAGCATACAAGAAAACTAAATGTAAATGGTGAGAATGACTTGAGAAACTAGGTTTCTTAATACAAGAGGCAAAAAACTAAAGCAAACTAAAAACAATCAAATTAAACATACACCGTCCCCGGCAACGGCGCCATTTTGATGTAGGTATAAGCGGTGTGGTAAGAGTGTCGGTCTCAGGGACGATTGGTGTCTAAAATGGATCTAATAGTCTACTAAGTCTCTTGCAAAGACATAATGTAATTTCAGTTTGGATTTGTAGACTAAACTAAATAACAATAATTAAAGGCAAATAAAAACAACAAATAGAGTCTAAAACAAGAAAGATTGGATTTTTATCAAATAAGAAAGAAAGATAGGGTGAGTGGATTCATATGGGTGGTATAGTCGGGTGAAAAAGTCGGGTTTAATAGTTTAAGGGTCGTCTAGTCTAGGAAAGTGAATTGAGGCTTTCGATCTAACATTTCCCCCTCAACCCGACTCTAACTAGCTATCGCATCACTAGATACGGTTTGCCAAACTAGCGGTTCTACGAAAACCACGACTTTCGATCTTATGGTATTCGAAACAAGCGAGAGAATCATGCAAACTCACGTAGGAATTTCATCAAACATGTTATAAACATAGGATGGAGACAAGACAATAATCAACTATTATCCCCAACAAAAACACATTAACTCATACTAGAAACCATAATCCCCCACATAATCCTAGCAAGATTACTACTCACTCATATTCAAAGGAAATTCAATATTAACTAAGGATTGCAAAGGGAAATCAACAACAATGAACATCTTCTTATTAACAATGAATAGATAACAAGGATTAAAATGAAAACTTAATTAAAGGCAAGATTAAGTAAAGAAATTATACCAACTTAGAAAATGGTGAGAACTTTGATATTATAACCAAGATTTTGTCACAAATCTTGGAATACAAACCAAATTCCAACACTAAACCAAGTCTCAATTGCTAATTAACAAACTAATAAGCTTAATTATGAAAGATTAATAGAAGATTAAGTACTAATTCTATGAGAGTTTTAGATCTAGGGTTTCGTGCCCTTTAGTTACACAAGAGGGCCAATTTATAGGTTTACAAAATGGAGGAAAGATCGGCTTCGTAAGACTTACTTGCTGGCAAGGTCACGACCGTGAAAGGTGTTTCACGACCGTGAAAGATGTCTCACGACCGTGAAACTTGTGACAACCCTCGCGAATGCGGAAATAAAACATACAAGCATGTGATTAATATAGCGGAAAATACGGTGTTTTTAAAACTTTTCACATGCAAATAGAAAGGTACGAGGAATGTCAATAATTACAAACCAAAATATAAAATACTACAAGAGACGTAGTCTCTCAAAATACTATCCAACATCAAAGTTATTAGCAACTAGCTAAACAACGTCTAGAGGTGACTCATCCACGCCAACGCCCGCTAGCTCACACCCGAACCCAAAATACCACAAGCAAAAAGCCATCCAATCAAGCAACCTGTTCATCCATGAAAAACATGAACGCCACAATCAGTGGGGAGTGACTCCGGGTTCTCCCAGCCATATCACAATAAACGTACATAAACGGAAATACAAAAGTAGAAGCATGCATGTATGAATATACATGTGAAGTACGGGAAGGATAAATAGGCAATTCAATATATAAAGATAAGAGCATATGAAGTACAAATCCGTAACCATCATATTATAGAAAGACTCGGGGAAGACACTCTTAGGCAGCCATACACTCTCACTAGGGCTTGTATCTCACCGTTAGCGGCATAAGTTTGATAAGATTGAGACTCGACAAACAAACCATGCCAAGTCATCCAATGATCACATGTAATCAATCATATAATCATCCATTCAAACGTATAAAACGTTGACGACATCTCTCACGGTAAATGACACGCACTAGCACCGTGTACATGCAAGTATGATTAAAAGACATCCACGGGATAAGACATTTCCCTAAACACATACACGATTCAATTCATTTCGTATATGTAGACTAATTTCCTCCCGGTAGAACGACGATCATAATACGGTTCTAGTCTAAATCTGGCCAGACTCTCGGAGTCACATTTTCCGATTCGACATGCGATAAACATTTCGCATCCAAGAGTCGGTCAATCATAGACGCCGAGTACCCCAAATTCGGTCAACCTTCACGAAAGAGGCGGCAAAGAGCACAAGCCTCACAACAAGCGGTACGCTACATGCAATGACACCACCTCGCAAGTATACAACATTTGACGGCCGGGTCGATCAACGCAAAGCGTTCGCCTCCCAACAACGTCGTTATATGCCCACTAACACATGCAATTAAGCAGTAAGGATACACTCCCCGTTTCGACATTCCAGCCTTACGAACGAAGAGGTAGCCAAGGGAATGAGAGTACAAATCACATAGAAAATTAGTGCTCAAACCGTAACATGTGTAAAACCGATTCAAAGTGGGACATATAAAAAACAGTCACAAAACATGCGATACAAGCGAATGGAATATCATATATTCGAAACATTAATATTTAACGTCATTACGTAAATTTATACGATAAACGAACCATCGAAATATTATAAATGAAAATATAAGAAAGAAACGAAGAAAAGCTTCAAGGGGTGCCAGCCGGTCCTAGCTGGCGCTTCAGCCTATATAGAAAACAAGTGAAAATACAGGGGAGTCCTAGCCGGTCAGGGGGACCGGCAGCCGGCTACCCGGCTGGGACCAACATAATACCAAATTTTTCAAAAATATACAGCCGTAGCCCCAGCCGGTCGGCCGGCTGGGACCAACTTCACCCGAGAATGCCATCCTCCACCTTAATCTTCAAAATCAATAACAACTATCAATCATATAAATCAACTATCATCATCAATCATCTATACTCATTAACAATTATCAAATAACAACAACCATTATCAACAACACAAATCCTAGGACTAATCATCCTATCCTAATTCCGTTTACTAACATAGAAAAACACATTAAAAACACGTAAATGATATCGAGTAACCCTTCACCGTTACCTTTTCGCGTCTTCAATCCGCGTCGATGTCCTCTTCTATCAAGAAGTAGCCTTTGTCGGGGTCTTGGAGGTCACCACCTACAATTAGATAATAAAAGATGAATATAATTCACCTTTGAGAAAGACGGATAAATTGAAAAGCGAGAAAGACGGTAATTTTATTACTAATTAAGATAGAGGACGATGAGAGAGAAAGAATAAGACGAACTTGAGTGAATTTGAGCGAGAAACGAAGGTGTAGTGACGATATTAAAACTTGAGCAAATATGGAGGTTAGGGTTTTGGTAGTTACTTGGTGAGGAAGAAGAACATTGAATGTGAGGGTGAGTTAGGGTTAAGGGAGTATATGAAGGAGTAAGTGGAAAACATATGGGAAAAGCCCAAAAACGTATTAAGACGTAACTTACTCGAAATCTCGCGTAAAATCCAAATACGAACTCGGAAATTCTAAACTAGACACGGGAAATTTAATTCTAAACTAAAACTAAATTTCGCTGATAATTACCCAGACTAGGCTAACAACAAATTAATGTAATTAGGGAAGTAGGGGTCGATCCTCAGGGAGATGGTGTTTCCTATAGGATGTGAAATGTCTTGCAATTAAATTTTATCTAATGAGTATCTGGGTTTTGGGGTTTTGGATTCTAAATTTATAAAAAGCATAAACAAAATAAAAACAAATCAAAATAAAAGCAATGAAATGGATAATGATTTAACAATGATAGAAAGAATCTAGGGAAGTAGGTTCGTACATGTAGGTTAACATATTGATGAAATTGGGTTTGCAATAATGCAAATAATTCATTGTGAGTTCGTAATAATGTTGTGTTCATTACAATCATAGACCAGATGGTCTAGCAGGCTTTTAGGCAATTTACTAGGTCTGATCTACCATGTCATTCTTTGTCTATTCAATTCACGTATTTCTACCTTGGAAAAGAATTCCATTTTAGTCAATGATTTTGGCCAGAAATCGTTAACTATCGTTACAATCCAAACATGCATAGACACAACGTTTTAAAGGCACAATTTCTTTATCCAATTTTCATCTTTTAATTAACCTAACATGGCTACCCTACACCCTAGAAAGGTGACTACTCACTCATAATAGTATTTAGATCTAGATTGATTTTAACAATTAAAACTAGGCTAGACATGTTTATTGATTTTTGATATTATAAGATGATAATAACAATTCTAAATCAACGATCTAATGAAATAAAATGATTACAACGGTATTTAAATTGAATCTAAGACAACATGTAAAGAAAACAATGATCAAATAAAAAACATAAAGAACTTAAACAAAAGATAAAACAGAAATACCTACATGACGATCAAATAGCGATAATGATGAAATATAAATATCCAAATAGAAATTTCCTTGCATATTTTTGACGATCCATGTATTACAATACTTGAATAATATAAAAGAGCTAAGAACCAGAAGTTTTTATTATTTCTAAACTAGAAAAATAGGCATAAGAGAAGATGGAGATCTAAACATAAAAGGAGAAATGTAAAAGACGATTTTTAAGGGAAAATGGAGGCTAGGGTTACTAAGACTAATCTAGGGTTATGTAAAGAGAGAAGTGAGTAGAGGTGTGTGCTGAAACACTCTTTATATAGGGTAGGTTTCGTGGGGAAGGGGTCATACATTCATCACATAGGACAAAAAGGAGGAAGTCGAAGCATTTGCTCGGATCAAGAGACATACCCGATCGGGTTTACCACTTACCCGATCGGGTATGTGTTGTTCTTCACTCTTTGACTTTCGTTTAATCTCCCTTGGTGAATAACTTGACTTTCATTGACCCCATTGACCTTTTGAGTCGGGTTTGTTGATAGGGTTCGATGTAAAATGATGATTTCTTCGCCTAACTGATCGATCTTCTGACAGCTGCAAAATCGTCTTTGCTTCTTCTTTCTTTTGAATTAGTGAACCTTCTTGGAGTGCCTTTGACTTGGTCAAGCTCGCTTCTCAAATCGTCGGGTTCTAGGCAAATGCTCGGAAATATAGAAAAAGGGCGTAGAAACGTCACTTTCTCTACAAAATAGGTTAAAACATGGAATTCGCCTAGAAGACGATATTAGCTCACAAAATGGCTTAACAAAGCACAAATGACATACAAAACCGAGCTAAATTGGGGATTAAAATCATAAAAATATTCACTTATCAAACTCCCCCAAGCTAAACCCTTGCTTGTCCTCAAGCAAGCATAACAAGTATAATTAGGACAAGGGCTACTACACCATCAAGAAATAAATCTCAACATAAAACTTTGGAAACATAATGAATCATAACCCAAAAACAACGTGGGCAAGAATGATACATAAACATGGCTGAGATTTACATAACGGCGTTGCACAAAGAATTTCACTATAGATTTTCGGCTCTTGCATGATCTTTTTGACAAATGGACTCTCACGCCACACTCGAACACTCATGTATGCAAAAGGTGATTTCTTTATGTGTAAATGTTTTTGAGACACTCAACTATCTACGACTTATAAAAATGTGTCCGCAGTCTAATATGGTAAACAATTCAAAACACAAGTCAAAGATCACAATGCACATAGAAAAGAAGCCGGAAAAAAATATGAAGAAGGCTTGGTGAAAGGTGGATAAACAGTTATGGTCACTGTGAAGTTATAAGCGAGCTAGCAACTAACCAATGATAAATGGATACTCAATCCAAACTTTCGATCAATTTCCTAGAAGACGGATAACGAAGCCAAAAGCAACAAATTGGCTTATTACACACGAAACACAAGGGTAAACTCCTTCTGAATATTGACTTGACATTTCTTAGGAGATACTCACAACTTCTTCTTTTATTTCTTCCCTTTTTTTTCTTTTTTTTTTCTTTTCTCTTTTTTTCTTTTGTTTTTTTTTCTCTTTTCTTTTTTTCTTTTGAAAATAACATCACTTCTTGAACATTTTCGTTCTCCCAAATTCACTTTCACATCAAGGAACAAAATCTTCTCAAAAGAGCACCCATACACCATAGTCTAGCTACTAGCTCAACAGGGTAGGCAGCTTTTATATGTGTAGCTATTGTTTTGTGAAACATTTGTATGAAGGGGCTAATTTGAGGTGTAATTCAAAGTGAAAAAGGCTTCAAATCTTTAGTGAATCATGAATGCAATGCTTATAGGAATGAAATGAGAACCATAATTATGCGTTTTGATATGACACATATCACAAGGAGAACTACACACACCTAGATGAGACTGGGTATACATGTACCAGCCTAAGGAGGTTCTACCTTACAATATATGTAACTTGCCAAGTGTCAAGATCAATCGTACTCATCTATAGATTCATTCCATGACTACTGTGTACAAGACTTCCCCATGTATGCACAATTCAATAAATGTTGAATCATTATGCTTTTGAAAGCTCTAAGATTGGGAAATGTAACATGAAAGCATAGTAAACAAGCAAGCAAAGCACGAAAAGCATTCAATGATATTCAAATTTTTTTTTTTTTTTTCTCTTATTCAAAAATTTGAAAAAATGATCAACTAAAATGCAAAATGGGAAAATGCAATCCCTCCCCCAAGCTAAACATCACATTGTCCTCAATGTGAGCACAAAGACAAAATATGCAATGAGATGCTTAATGGGGAAAAGGGGGAAAAAGGAAAAATGAAAGAAGAGTGAAGCTTACTAGTCATCGCGGACTCCCCCAACCTAGTCTTTTGGACTTGACAAGGAAGGTCTTTATAGATTTTCTTCAAAAAACTCTTTTATCTGCAAAATAAATCCTAACAACAAAAAAGGGAATACGAAAATAAAGATGCAAAAAGAAAAGGAACACGGGTTGCCTCCCGAGAAGCGCAATTTAAAAGTCTTGCTAGACTCCATTTATTTCTTTGATCATCCTTTATCTCTAAGCTCACTATCATTCGAGCTCATCATCATAGCGTTCCTTACATTCTCCATCCATGCCAAGCTTTTCCGGGAATAGCCCCTTCTAGCACTTTTAGCAGTAGTGCTTTTAGTATGCTCACCTGCAAGAGAATCAACACTAACATGTGCCTCCAACGGATCCGTCAGTAAGGATCAAGGCATAGAAGAAACAATAGAAGAGTCATCAACATCAAGCACATAACATTAATCTTCTAACACGGGACTCCTAACGGTGAAATTTTTAATAAAAGGTCACCTTGTCATCTCCTACCTCCAATGTCAACTTCCCATTCTTGACATCAAAAACTGCACCAGCGGTGTGCAAAAAGGGTCTTCCCAAAATTATTGGGATTTGAGAGTCCTCGGTCATGTCAAGTACTAGAAAGTCAACGGGAATGAAAAACTTACCAACTTTGACGGGCACATCTTCTAAAACACCCATAGGTTGTTTTAGAGAACGGTCCGCCATTTGCAAAGTAATATTAGTGCATTTCAAAGCACCCATGTTAAGTTTTTCAAACATAGAAAAGGGCATGACACTTACACTAGCACCTAGGTCGCAAAGGGCCTTATCAATGGTATACGTGCCTATAGTGCAAGGGATGGAGTAACTACCAGGGTCCTTAAGTTTTGGTGGAGACTTATTTTGCAAGAGTTCACTACACTCTTTAGTGAAAGCTACGGTCTTAATCTCATTGAAGGATCTCTTCTTTTTGAGGACTTCCTTCATAAACTTGGAATAATAAGGAACTTGGGAAAGCAATTCAATGAAAGGGACTGTTACCTTTAAATTCTTGACGACGTCAAGGAACTTACCATACTTTGCCTCCTTCTTGTGCTTGGTTAATCTTTGGGGAAATGGGACTTTGATCTCAATAGGAATCTCGGGCTCTTTCCTCTTTGACATGGGCACCTCATCTTCAACATCAACGACCATGGGCTCATCATTAGCCTTCTTCTTGACACCTCCTCCAAGCTTAGCCTCTTTTGCTACCACCTCCTCATCCATAGCAGTGGAAGGCCCATCATAATGCTTACCACTTTTCGAGGAAATGGCATTTACAGTTTCGTGAGGTTGGAAACATTGTGAAGGCAGCTGCCCTTGTTTTTGGTGGGTATTAGAAGAGGCATATTGGGAAATTTTAGCTTCCAACAATTTGATGGCGGCATCCTTAGCTTGATCGCTCTCTTGGAATTGAGCTATTATGGTGTCTTGCCTTTGAGCCAATTGCAGCATCATGGCTTCAAGTTTACTTACCCCATTGTCACTTTGTTGAGATGTACAGGATTGAAATTGTTCTAGCTTTTGTGTGAGAAGGGCTACTTGAGCTTGTAAAAGTGCCAAAGTGGGATCCTCTTGCTTAGATTTCAATGGTATGGAGCGGGAATTTCCATATTGAGAATCGTGAATTGCCATGGATTCAATGGTAGTGTGAGCAATTTCAACATTAATTTGATCAAATCTTCCATTGTTAGCATAATCCAGGATACGACGGGACTCTGTACAACACCCGTTGTAGAATGTGATGGCAAGGAACCATGGGTCTAACCCATGATGAGGACACTCCCTTTGCAAGTCCTTGTACCTCTCCCAAGCTTCATATAGGTTCTCATCACCCCCTTGTCGAAAACCAGTGATTTGACTTCTCAACAAAGCGGTCTTTTCTGGAGGAATGTACTTTTGGTAGAAGGCAAGAGCTAAACTATCCCAATCGGTGATCCCTTATGTAACCTTATCAAGGCTATGTATCCACAACTTTGCCTTACCCCTCAAAGAGAATGAGAAGAGCATCTCTCTAATCTGCCCTTGGGTGACTCCAGTTTGTCTAATAGTGGAGCAATAGTCACAGAAGTTTTGAATGTGAAGGTTGGGATCTTCTGTGGCATTGCCACTAAATTGACTTCTTTCTATGAGACTAATAAAAGCAGGTTTTATTTCGAAATTTCTGGCTGTGATTTGGGGTGTAGCAATACCCCTTGGAAGTGTTTCTGCGGTGGGTTTGGAATGGTCTGAAAGTCGAACCATTTCCTAATGTGAAGGTGAAGATGGAATGCTAATTGAAGATTGGGTGGTTTTTGTGAATGGAGATGAGAATGGATCTTCTTCTCCTTCAAGGTTAGATAGGGTACCCATGTAATTTTCACGAATACGGTCTAAACTTGAAGTATCTGAAGCTTTTGAGATTTCGTTAAATAGTTCTTGTCTCCTACGCAGAGTTCTTTCTAGGTCGGGATCTAATGAGATAGGGGTCCCTAGTCAAGAAGATCTGGGCATAAGATGGAAAAACTAAGACGAGAAATCAAGAGAGATCTAAAGGAATTTGGATTCCTAAAGACTAGACAAAACTAATTGCAAGAAAAATCACAAAAAGAGGAAAACTAAACCGTGCTCCCCGGCAACGGCGCCAAAATTTGATCGGGCCTGTCGCAAGCCTTGGTCAAAGATAATTACCTAGACTAGGCTAACAACAAATTAATGTAATTAGGGAAGTAGTGGTCGATCCTCAGGGAGATGGTGTTTCCTATAGGATGTGAAATTTCTTGCAATTAAATCTTATCTAACGAGTATCTGGGTTTTGGATTCTAAATTAATAAAAAGCATAAACAAAATAAAAACAAATCAAAATAAAATCAATGAAATGGATAATGATTTAACAATGATAGAAAGAATCTAGGGAAGTAGGTTCGCACATGTAGGTTAACATATTGATGAAATTGGGTTTGGAATAATGCAAATAATTCATTGTGAGTTCGTAAGAATGTTGTGTTCATTACAATCATAAACCAGATGGTCTAGCAGGCTTTTAGGCGATTTACTAGGTCTGATCTACCATGTCATGCTTTGTCTATTCAATTCACGTATTTCTACCTTGGAAAAGAATTCCATTTTAGTCAATGATTTTGGCCAGAAATCGTTAACTATCGTTACAATCCAAACATGCATAGACACAACGTTTTAAAGGCACAATTTCTTTATCCAATTTTCATCTTTTAATTAACCTAACATGGCTACCCTACACCCTAGAAAGGTGACTACTCACTCATAATAGTATTTAGATCTAGATTGATTTTAACAATTAAAACTAGGCTAGACATGTTTATTGATTTTTGATATTATAAGATGATAATAACAATTCTAAATCAACGATCTAATGAAATAAAATGATTACAACGGTATTTAAATTGAATCTAAGACAACATGTAAAGAAAACAATGATCAAATAAAAAACATAAAGAACTTAAACAAAAGATAAAACAGAAATACCTACATGACGATCAAATAGCGATAATGATGAAATATAAATATCCAAATAGAAATTTCCTTGCATATCTTTGACGATCCATGTATTACAATACTTGAATAATATAAAAGAACTAAGAACCAGAAGTTCTTAATATTTCTAAACTAGAAAAATAGGCATAAGAGAAGATGGAGATCTATGATGCGAGTCGTTATACACCAAAAATAAAAGCCTAAGTCTACTAACTAAAGAAAATAGCGGAAGTAGGGTTGATCTCCACAGGGAGGAAATTAACTAACTGTAATCTAAGTCTGTCAGTCAAAGTCTGGGGGTTTTAATTTGGTTTTAAACTAAACTAAATAATATTTAAGGGAAGAGAAATAAAGGTAGAGGTTAACACGAAATAAATCAGAAAAAGGAAAAATATGCTAGGATTCGGTCTACTGCAATATCGGCATCTACGAGTCAACTAAGTCAGTCAATCTATCAATGAGAAGGACAATGGTTTTCTCCTCTCGGTCTCAAACCACCCTAGGGATTTTCCTAATTAACTCTCGCCCTCTTAGGAGTCACCTATCAATTCTAAGCAAGCCTTTCCCTTCCAATCTCTCGATCCAGGTCGGGGTTAACTACCTAGTGATAAGTGAATTATTGTATGATTTTAACCCCCAATTTAGCTCGGTTTTGTATGTCATTTGTGCTTTGTTAAGCCACTTTATGAGTTAATATCGTCTTCTAGGCGAATTCCTATGTTCTAACCTGTTTTGTAGGGAAAGTGACGTTTCTCCGCCCTTTTTCTATATTCCCGAGCATTTTCCTAGAACCCGACGATTTGAAGAAGCAAGCTTGACCATGTCAAAGGCATTTCAAGAAGGTTCACTAATTCAAAAGAGAGAAGAAGTAAAGACGATGTCGCAGTTGTCGGAGGATCAATCAGATAGGCGAAAGAAATCATCGCTTTACATCAAACCCTATCAACAAACCCGACTCAAGAGGTCAAGGGGGATGATGGAAGTCAAATCAAAGCAAAGGGAGATGAAACGTTAGTCAAAAGCTTCTAGATGACAACTTACCCGATCGGGTAAATGTGTACCCGATCGGGTATCTCTGCTGCTTCGAGCAAATTGCTTCAAGTTCCTTCTTTTGTCCTATATGTTTAATGCTCGACCCCTTCCCCACGAAACCCTAATGCTATATAAAGAGAGCTCCAGCCACTCTTCTCAACACATCTCAGATCTCACATCCTCTTCTTATCCTTTCTTCTCTTCTTAGACTTCTCTTTAGATTAGGAGAAGGGAGAACTAGCCTCCCTTCTCTCATTTTCTTCTTCTTTAGTCTTTAGTTCTTAGTTTATTTCTGTCCATTTCACATCAAAACATTAGCTTAGATCAATAAGAATTTCAATATTTGTAGTCTACTTTGTTGGGTACAAGTGTTGTAATTCAAGGAACGATTATTCTATGCAAGGGATTTCTATTATTGTTATCGCTTTCGTTGTTGATCGTCACCTAGGTACTTCTATTCTATCCTTTGTTTATTGTCCTTTATTGTTTTCCATTTAATTGTTCTCTTTACATATTATCTTAGATTCATTTTCATGTTGTTATAATCGTAATTTCATTTCTTAGATTGTCAATTAGCGTCGTTATTATCGCCTTATAAAGAGTTAAATTATTGTCAAAAACCAAATAAACATGTCTATCCTAGTTTTTATTATCACCATCATCTTAGATATAAACATTATCATGAGTGAGTAGTCACCTTTCTAGGGTGTAGGGCAGCCATGTTAGATTGATTAAAAAGATAATAATTGGATAAAAGAAATTGTGCCTTTAAACCGTTGTGTCTATGCATGTTTGGACTATAACGATAGTTGACGATTTTTGGCCAAAATCATTGAATAGAATGGAATTCTTTTCCAAGGTAGAGATACCCGAATTGAATAGACAAAACATGACATGGTAGATTAAGACCTAGTAAATTGCCTAAAAGCCTGCTAGACCATTTGATCTATGATTGTAATGAACACATCATTCTTACGAACTCACAATGAATTATTTGCATGTCCTAAATCCAATTTCATCAATATGTTAATCTACATGTGCGAACCTACTTCCCAAGATCCTTTTCTTTATTGTATTGTTATCATTTTTATAATAGCATTTAGTAATTAGTGACAAATATTTGCCAATCGTACAAGGTAGAGTTCTAACCATAACTATTCACAAGTATCTCCCGTCTCCCCGAGATCGACCCCTTACTTCCCTAATTACATTAATTTGTTGTTAGCCTAGTTTGGGTTATTTATCTTTGATTAGGGTACGCGACAACCCTGTCAAATTTTGGCGCCGTTGCCGGGGAGCACGGTTTTGTTTATTTGTGATTAGTAGAGTTTTACCTTGTCTTTTTCTTTTCTTTTCTTTTTGTTTCGAGGAACACTTGTTCCTTGAGATTTTTCTCACCTTTTCCTTGTAGTATAGTGACTCTTTTCAGGTAATAGGAATATTTTCTTTCAAAGGGATTGCTTTATTTTCTCTCAATGACTATCTATTTCCAACCTCCACAATGCGAGAATGAGCCTTTCTGTAACACCCGCAAATGTACCCTATTTTTATAAGTAAAATATTTTTACGGATACTTTTCAGCGAATTTTAGTTTTATTTTGGAATTTAATTTTTCGAGTCGAATTTAGAATTTCCGAGTTCGTATTTGGATGTTTCGCGAGATTTCAGGTAAATCCCGTCTTAAGTCGTATTTGACTTTCGTTGACTTTTTCCCTCATATACTCCCTCCTAAACCCTAACTCCCTCACACAAACACAACACAACTCAAACTTTCCTTCTTCTCTAAGAAACCCAAAACCCTTGCCTCCATATTTGATCCAAGCTTAGAATCGTCATATCTCATTCGTTTCTCGCTCAAATTCACGTAAGTTCGTCTTATTCCTTTCCTCTCATCTTCCTCTATCCGTATTGGTAACAAAATTACCGTCTTTTTCGCTTTTTAAATTATCCGTCTTTCTCAAGATGAATGATATTCATCTTTTGTTATATAATTGTAGGTGGAGACTTTCTAGAAATCGATTAAAGACGCGAAAAGGTAACGGTGAAGGGTTACTCGATATCATTTACGTGTTCTATGTGTTTTCTAGGCTAGTAATCGTATTTAGATTATGGTTAGTATGCTTAGGACTTGTGTTGTTGTTGATGGATGTTGTTAGTTGTTAATTGATATGAGAATTTATGGTTTGTGATGATAAATGAGGATTTTTGTTGTTAATAACATGTTGGTTTTGATCGTTCCTGAATCCCGTGTGGGACGCAGGCTGCGTCGTGGGACGCAGGCTGCGTCGTGGGACGCAGGCTGCGTCGTGGGACGCTGGCTGCGTCGTGGGACGCTGGCTGCGTCGTGGGACGCTGGCTGCGTCGTGGGACGCAGGCTGCGTCGTGGTGGCGCTGGCTGCGTTACGCGCGGCCGACTGCAGTTTTCCTTCACTGACCCCTTTTTCGTAAAATGATCATAGCGCCTTTGTTACTTGCTTGTTTTGGGTTTGTGACATCCCGTTGGAACCGTAAGAGGATAAGCTATCACCTCCATTTGGAATTTTTGCATTTGCATGTCTAGAACTCTAGTTATGACCGTTTGAAGTGGACCCTTGTTTTAGTTGGTTTCCAAACAACGTTGTTTTGGATAGGTGATCTATGTTTTTATTCATTATGCTTCATAAACTTGTTCTAATGCTTATGTATCATGTATTGATTCATTTTTATCATAGTTAAGTTTATATAATTCCCTATACTCATGTTTTGTGACGGTTTTTGTTATGTCCCACTTTGAGTCGGTTTTTACAAATGTTACGGTTTGAGCACTATTTTGTCTTGTGCTTTGTGCTCTCATTTCCTTGGCTACCTCCACGTTCGTAAGGCTGGAATGTCGGAACGGGGAGGTATCCTACTGCTTAAATGCATGTGTTAGTGGGCATACGACGACGTTGTTGGGAGGCGAACGCATTGTGTTGATCGACCCGGCCGTCAAATGTTGTGTACTTGCGAGGTGGTGTTATTTGCATGTAGCGTACCGTTTGTTATGAGGCTTGTGCTCTTTTCCGCCTCTTTCGTGAATTATCGACCGAATTTGGGGTACTCTGCGTCTATGATTGACAGAGTCTTGGATGCGAAACATTTATCGCATGTCGAATCGGAACACGTTATTCCGAGAGTCTGGCCAGGTTTAGACTAGGACAATATTATTATCGTCGTCCTACCGGAGGAAATTAGTCTAAATATACGAAATGGATTGAATCGGTATGCGTTCAGGGAATGTTTTTTTCCCGGGGATGCCTGTTACTCATAACTTGCCATGTACACGGTTAGTGCGTTTCAATGTACAGTGAGAGAGGTCGTCATTGTATTGTTATGTGTGTCATGGGTGATTACATGATTGTTTATTCATGGTCATTTCATGACTTGGCATGGTTTGTTTGTCGAGTCTCAATCTTATCAAACTTATACCGCTAACGGTGAGATGCAAGCCCTAGTGAGCGTATTCGGTTGCCTAAGAGTGTCTTCCCCGAGTCTTTGTATCACATGATGGATTCGGACTTGTAACTCTTATGCTCGTATCATTATATATATTGAATTGCCTATCTATCCTTATCGTATTTCACATGTATATCTATATATGCATGCTTCTACTTTGGTATTTCCTTTTATGTACGTTTAATGTGATATGGTTGGGAGAACCCGGAGTTACTCCCCACTGACTGTGGCGTTCATGTTTTTCATGGATGAACAGGTTGCTTGATTGGATGGCTTTTTGCTTGATATTTTGGGTTCGGGTGTGAGCTAGCGGGCGTTGTCCCTGGATGAAACACCTCTAGACGTTCTTTAGCTAGATGCTAATAACTTTGTCTTTTGTTAACACTTTGAGAGACTACGTCTCTTGTGGTATTTTTATTTGGTTTGTAATATTTGACACTCCTCGTATTTTCTATTGGCATGTAAAAAGTTTTAAAAACACCGTAGTTTCGCTAATTAAATCACATGCTTGTATGTTTTATTTCCGCATTCGCGAAGGTTGTCACACTTTCCATGAATACCTCGACCGATTTTATAGCTATTCTAACCATATTATCTCTCTTGGGTATACCACCCTTGATGAGACCTATATGAGAGATGTCGTGCTTTATGGAATGCTCATTGAGTGTCATAGCCTGGCTATGCAATTGAGTGGTGGAAGTTTTTATCAGAAGAGAGGAGAGGAAATTTGGATTTTCTTGGACTTTATGGCATCCCAATCTTGGGAAGAAACGCACCGACTGTTGAGAATCCAAGAGCAAATCAATGAAATCATGGCTCAAGTTCAAATGCTCAAAGGGCAAAAGGAAGAACCCAAGTTTAAAAGAAGTAAGCCAATCAATTTTCCTTATGCTTTTTCACCTCCCCCATGTGAGTCTATTTTCTCCTATGCTTTTTCAGCCCCCCCATATAAGTCTAATTCTCCCCAATCATATGAATTAATAGATGACGATGATGATGGTCCAACCTTTTCTATTGAAAGTCACTCTAGTGTCGTTCCATTTGACAATTTTGAGACCCCCATTATTGATATTGACCATATGGTAGTCGAGACTTTAGACAAGGATGTTGTTAAGCCCATTTGTGACTCCAATGGAGAGTGTCGATCGAGTCATCAGATTTCTTTGAAAATCCCTTCGCTAAGGATATTCCAGATTTATTTGAAAATGATACTGGGTTTTGTGAACCTAGCCTTGAAATTAAGTGGGATCAACCACCCATTTTTGATTCCCAATCCTTTGATTCACCCTACCCCCAACTAGAGTCCACTAATGATATTTTGGGAACTAATTGTTTGTTCCATGATCTTAAACATTTCACTCCATCTCTCACTGACGAGTGGAGCAGTTCAGTGGTCATCTATGAAGTTTGTCATGCGCACAATGATAAGATATATCAATTATTACCTTCAATATTTCATGCCTATATCTTGTCAATTGCTTACATATGTTTTTGTATAGCTCATGCGCAGGTATATGATCGACTTCTAAGGGCATTGACATGCTTTTTAAGGCACAAGGAATGATTTTCATTAATAAAGAGTCTAGCAAGACTTTTAAATTGCGCTTCTCGGGAGGCAACCCGTGTTTTCCCTTTCTTTTTGCATTTTATTTTTATTTTTCCCTTTTTCGTTGTTTTGTTAGATTTACCTTGCAGATGAGAGAGTTTTTGAAGAATCTATGAAGACCTTCCTTGTCAAGTCCAAAAGACTAGCTTGGGGGAGTCCGCGCTCACTAGTAAGCTTCACTTTTCTTTCATCTTTTTCCCTTTTTACCCTTCTTCCCATTAAGCATCGTTGCATGTTTATTCTTCGTGCTCACATTGAGGACAATGTGATGTTTAGCTTGGGGGAAGGATTGCATTTTCCCATTTTGCATTTTAGTTGTTTATATTTTTCAAATTTTTGAATAAGAAAAGAGAAAATTTTAAAATTTTGAACACAATTGAATGCTTTTCATGCTTTGCTTTCTTGTTTACTATGCTATCATGTTACATTTCCCAAACTTAGAGCTTTCAAAAGATAATGATTCAATATTCATTGAATTGTGCATACATGGGGAAGTCTTGTACACAGTAGGCATGGAATGAATCTATAGATGAGTACGCTTGATCTTGACATTTGGCAAGTTACAGATATTGTAAGGTAGAACCTCCTTAGGCTGGTACATCTATACCCAGTCTCATCTAGGTGTGTGTAGTTCTCCTTGTGATGTGTGTCATGTCAAAATGCATAAGTATGGTTCTCATTTCATTCCTATAAGCATTGCATTCATGATTCACTAAGATTTGAAGCCTTTTTCACTTTGAATTACACCTCAAATTAGCCTCTTCATACAAATGCTTCACAAAATAATAGCTACACATAAAAACTGCCTACCTTTTGAGCTAGTAGCTAGACTATGGTGTATGGGTGCTCTTTTGAGAAGATT